>JACXGM010000109.1:15857-41473 GCA_016801145.1 Umbra pygmaea
GGGGGGGGGGGGGGGGGGGATATGTGATGTAGTAGAGAGATTACATTCTCCGCCACTAGAGGGAGATGTATTTTTTTATCTAGTACTCTTTAGGGAACCCTCCATTCCTTAAATCTCTGACGTAGCAACCATTGACTGCATGGATGTATCAAGAGACTGGCAACCAGTATTTTTTTTATTTGATCACAAAAGCTTATATGCAAAAACCAGAGAAACAGCTATCCCAGAAGCACAACATAGCAACACGTCCGGGAATGTCAAATGAAGCAGACTATACATTGGTCTAGAGATAGACCAAACCGGGTAAATGGGGTGGTCGTTACGGAAGTGTATGCAAAACCTAGATTTGAAACAAATCTATAAAATACTACGACAAGAGATCCGTTTACGTTTAGTGAAAAACAACTTTATAAGCAAGTAGTACCACTACGTTCATTGGATATAACACGACCAATGATGTTATGAACACGATCCGGATTCGGCGCATAGTTTCTGTTGTCTACGTGCCAGGCATTATATTGGCGACTAGAGTCATTGGGGATTTATTGGCAATGCATTTTTTGTATATCATGATTCTCTAAAATCTTTGTTTAATATTATAAAGATTATGGCGAATTTTAAATTATTTAGATTTGTTGGGGGTTTTGTGTGCGGTGCTGCTCTAGCCACTGGATCATGTGTTGCAGTAATTAAAACTTACCAACAAGATGCAGAAGACCAGAGAAAGCCAGAGAAAGGTAAATATATTTCAATTCAATTAACAATTGCAGTGGCTGCAATTATACATGTTACGTAGTTGGATCCCTAATTACTAATAATAAATTAAACCAAATAACAAGCCAGATAAATATAGCTAAGCTGTATATTTTTCTTTCACTGTAGGTCTATATTAGCAGCTAGTCTGGCTGCTAAAGTTGTGAGGTCTATCCGTGTAATAACACAGCTAAATTATTTTCATAGTTCCCCAGGCTCAGCAGGACATAGGGCGCTACGGCTACCCCTTGGCAGGAGCTGAGATACGGTTCTACACCAACCACACACTGTCCTATGACCAAGCCAGAAAAACTCCAAGATGGGTTGCAGAGCACCTGTCTTATGAGAAACTATTAGGTATTAATATGCTTTTTATAATTTTGCAACTTATTTGATAGTAACTCTGTTGGTAAGAGCATGGCGCTTGTAACCTCAATGGTTTTCCCACTGGACACAGGATGTAGAAGTCATCGTAAAGATGTCTTTCTAGTTGTAAAGACGTTAATTACACATTTTTTTACAACAGCCTGTGCCCAGGGGGCGGGATCGATCCCCACAAGTGGAGCAGTAAGACAAAATATGAAAATGTATATAGCTACTCATTACTGTAATTTGCTTTGTATAAGAGCGTCTGCAAAATTATTTAAATGGTCATTTTAGAGTGTGAACCTAGATGTAAGAGATGTAAGGCTTTTCTTGCTTTTTTCCTCCCAGGAAAAGCTGACAGGAAGCACTGTAAATTCAGACCGGACCCCAGTATCCCAGAGCCCTTCACAGCACACAATGAAGACTACCTGGGCAGTGGCTGGTCCAGAGGTCACATGGCTCCAGCAGGAGATAACAAGTCCTCACAGGTACGGTACCCTACCGGTACACACCCGTCCAAAATTTGAGACTTCAGGATGTCTTGACAGACAGGGATATCCTTGCTGACAATTCATCCTTTGCAGTCACGTGATTACCATCGATATCTGGCGGGAAACAAATGCTGAGAAAATGGTGACGAACAGTGGCCAGCCACTGCAGCTAGGGGAATTGCAGCCTTACAGATTTCCTACAATCAACCAAATGTTAAAATTACATATCATGAAAAGATTAACATACTTAGGAAATTGTGATCCATACACAGCACCTGCTGATGTTTTTTTTGCTTTGAAGCTTGCAAAGTCTCTACCAGACTTGGAGTTTGGAGATATTTACATCTATCTTAGAGAATCCGTCATCTTACTCCGCACAAAAAATTAAAGCCTACAAAAGTACAGATAGCTATCTTTTTTAAAGAATGAATGGGTTAACAACGCTGTCGTAGGTGAAAAACAGGAATATCTTAATAATCAAACTAAGCAAAGCTGTGTGTGTGTCACTGCTCTATCAAATGAGATTACATTTCTGTGTGTTGTTGGTTAGAATAACCACTCTGATAACACTTTACGGTAAGGGTACATGAATTAATGCATTAATTAATTGATGTATTATAATTATTCGTTTTCACATTTAAACACCAACTTTTATATGGTAAAACTGCAGACGTCCCTGCAAAATCCTTGATTAGCTTACTAGGTTTTGTTGCTAGGAGAATGATGTTCTTGCCCGCCACCCAGTAGTTGTGACATCACGTGCAAAGTATGAATATCCTCCTATCCCCTTCTTTCTTTGTGGTTATTGGCGGATCGCAACCGGTTTTAGGTTCACATACCGCAACCTACTCTACTGGAGTGTGAGGCTGGTCACGGCCCACCCAATTCAATTCTACCCAACTCACCCCGCCACCCTAAGAAATGGAAATACAACCCTCTACCCCATGCGCTCCATCATATAGTTCAAACGTTGTAATCCGCTTGATAACTGACAGCTATTAACAACGGTATTTACTCCATTCTAAATTTTCCAATTAAACAATGCTTGTTTTTTTCAATTCAATCACTTATCCAAATGCATATAACTAGGTATAGGCTACTATGTTCCTTCGCGTGAAGCAATTCTCTGACGGTCTTGCTAATCAGGCAGCTCGCATGCAGGGAGAGCAAGGTCGAAGTAGCGGGACTGCTGCTGAATGTTATGGCTTTTTCCACATGATTGCGCCTGATACAATTTCTTAAAATAACGTTTATAAATATTTTTGTTTGTCGTTGTTCCACTTTTCTTCCATACCATAGGAAATCTTTGTCTACTCTTTTATTGTGAGTAGATTCATTTATAAGAAGAAATAATGTGTTATTAACATGACTAATATTTTGTGAAATAGCTTTCTGCCTGTCTAGAAATAAGTACTTTGATCATATGGAAAGGAAAATTTAGCGTACTTGATAATGATTGTGCAAACTGTACAGCAAAATTCTCTATATTTTATGTTCGGGTGCGGGCTTCTGAATGCCACTTTTGTCCAAATCACGGAAATAGGAAAAAATAACGGAAATCACGGAATTTGGAAAAAAATAAAATGGAATTGGCCAAAAAATAACACAGCTGTGCCTCTGTTGCCCGCTGCTGAACCACACCCCCCCAAACACAGCACTGTGCTCCCCACCACAATTACAACGCCTCACCTTGTCCCCTACCCCACACTTGCCATACTCATGTGGACCCCCACACCTAGCACACCTACCCTGCCCTCTGCACCCAGCAGCCACATGCACCATACGCTGACAATTAAAACACCTCAGTGGCAGTGGCACATATTCCCTCACATAAAAACTAAGTGCACCCTACCCTGCAACGGCCCTCCAAACTCCGTCGGATTCACCTTTTCCAACCCACACGCGCTACTGCTTAACCCTCTCGCTTCCACCACAACCCCTCCCGACACCACCTCTTTAAGCTCCTCCATAGACAGATCCTCCAGAACACCCGTGATCATCCCTCTCACCTTCGCAGCACTCCCAGGCACCTGACATTTCATCTTACCCCCATTCAACACCTCCAACTTCAGTAACTTATCCATTTGAGACACACTACCCACCACAATAAGAACCCTACCACCACTCGAACAAAGTGCATCTTTCACCCTCCCAACCTGTTCCTTATTCGCAGCAAAGAGTGAGACCGGGTGCAACACCCTACCTGCCGGAGCTTCAAAGACTGACAACACCTTATATCCCTGTTCTAAATCTCCCCATGCCGGCCCTTCACCCTCTCCCGAACTACACTCACCACCCTCTTTCTTCCGTGCACGCTTCTTCTTACCTCCACACCGGCAACAAACACACTCCCATCCAAACTCCTTTCCATGTTGAACTCATTCCCGGTACAGATGTCGCGACCCGCCACCACTATGGTAGCATGACTGTCCCCTCCTCATAACTTCCTTGCAGTAATATCGTCAAATTCAAGAAGTTCCGCCCACTCTAGCTCCATCTCGGTGGCATTGGAACCCCACGAGGACGTCATGCCTCATGGACCCACAATGCGCCCACTAGTGGGACTCTCATTCCCCAACTCTTTCTGTTCCTGTCCCCAGTCTATGGGAATTCTTATCTACTCATTGTTGCTAATAAATAGCACCGTAGAACCCTGTGATACCTGGGAGAATCCAGGGGGTATTTTTACTTGTGTTTGCATTTTGGTTGGGAATTGATTTCAGAATGTTTTTCCTTTTCTCAACAGCAATCAATGGCTGAGACCTTCTATTTGTCCAACATTGTGCCTCAGAACTATGAAAATAATGCTGGCTACTGGAACAGGTAGATAAGAACGTATTGTTGAACACTGAATTTTCTTACAGTTAAAGGGAAATTAAAATCTGATAGCCTAACTTGAATACATATATTGAACTTACTCATTATTATTATTATTAGTGTTACTAAAGTATAATAAAGACTGTTTTGTATTTCAGACTGGAAATGTACTGCAGGGATCTGGCCAAGCGCTTTGATGATGTCTGGGTCATATCAGGACCTCTGGCCCTTCCTGAGTACGGGGTTGATGGTAAAAAGACAGTGTGCTACAAGGTAAATAAAGCTTTAATGTCCACTCCCCTAATTGTAACCTTAGTTATTAGTGTGAAAATGTAAAACTGACTTACGGTTAGTGACTAGAGGCATATTTCTACCAGTAGTGTTAGTTTTGGCCCTTGGCCATTGACCACATCTGAAGCGTACCATACTGCTCCGCGCCAGTGGAGTACAGTCAGGGTTGTGTTTCCACAACTAAGCTGGCATTTTGAAGTGTTTGTCAAGAACAGCGGGTGAGAGAATATGCGCTACTGTATAATACGTATAGAGAGAGGAAAATAATTGTATGCCTCAACAATATACAGAAAATATAAATAAAATAATAGGTAGAACAACAATACCAGGCAACGTCAAAGAGAAGTATTTCAGTTTAATACGGTTGTAGAATTTTGCTGGTGAGAAGACTACTTCAGCTTTCAGAGACACCTTTTTGTTTTTGTATTACACACAAACACAATGCCTAATATTCATGATAGTTATCAAAGAATTACCTGTGATTGCTGAAATTTCTGTTGAAATGGAAAAATAAGAAATAAAATGATGAAAGTCAATTTACACAGTGCTATTTTTATGTAATGATTGTATAAGTGCATGTAAGGGAAATTTAATCTAGAATCCACAAAGAAATGCATAAATTCAAAAAAATAGTAAAAAAGAAGTCCCGCACACTGCCTATACGCAAGCAGAAATGTATTAGTTAAAAACTCCAAAATTCAAATAAAGAAACCAATGGCTGTTGAATTTCTCCGTCCGTACCCCCACCCACCGTTCTGCTTCGTCCTGAATGAGTACTAGGTATTTTTTTCCTCCGATATAGACTGGTTCAGTACGCTCTCCAGAGGCCTGGAAATGTGCGGTACGGTTCTGTAATGGAAAAGTGGCATTTGTGTGATAGGTCCAAGTAGAAAAATTCTGTCATGTCATTGCAGTGTCAAGGTCTCTAGATGGCACTATTTAACAACATTTTCTTCTTGTCACTGACACTTCCATAACAATATTGTTAGTTGTTCATGAAGCTGGTTGACTATTGTCATTAATAAAATACTCTTGTTCTCTGAGAATATTAACAGAGTCTTACTCTGCAACATAGAGCACAGTCTACATTGTGCCACGTGTGTTAAATACATCTGAATATCAAGATCCTCATAATTTTACATGTCATAAATTGCCTTTAGATTCTTAAATTAGAATGATAACATTTATTATTATTATTATTTTAATTTTTATTATTATCCTGCTTCCACATTAGGTTAATGTATATTTTCTTGTTTGCTGGGATGCCATCTATCTGGTCTATCAGGCTAGGAATGATGAGTGTATTTGCATCCCTCAGTGAGGTTGCCCAAGGGGCTGTTACCTAGACACACTGCTCAGCCACGACATGTGCCGTGTTCTACCCACCTGTGGGCCTGCCTGTGAGCGCCAGCAGTGGGGATTACATGAACACCACACACACAAACACGCTCCATTTAGTATTTCCTTTAGCTAACCCTCCAGTTGCCATGGCAGCGCCCCTTGCGCTGTGCCAGGTAGTCCTTGTTTCCTATGAGGGACTGGGAGTAGAGGGGACTCTTGGGGATGCCCTATTTAGTTGGCACTGCCAGCCTTTAACAACTCTAAGCTGAACGTGAGACAGGCCTGAAGTACAGACTGTGCCTAAATCCCTCAGGAGTGGGGTCTCCCTGGGATTTATCACGAGCCAACACCATGTCCCTCAGATCAGCAGAAACAGGAATCCCACCATGAGAAGATAAAGAGAAGAGTGAAAGCTCTGTGTACCTCATGGGTAATGACAGTAGAGGAGGGAGTTGTTGGAAGATTGTGTTGTTTTAACTATAGATGCTTTTGAATAGAAAATCTCCAACATTTCTTAGCAATAGTCCCTATCCAACTGACTGCTGATGACATGTTAGCACAGTGCAATAATATTTGACTAACAGTTTATGCTGGGGTCTCAAGTGAAATCTGTTTGGTTTTTCGAAATGTAGACCCTTTAACAACCTGTTTTATTACATTTGACCTGTGTTCTAATTAAAAAATACACACTTTAATTGCATTGGTGCTCTCAGAGCTCGGACTGAAGGAAAATGTTCCTTTGAATCACAGGGTAATTTTCACCAGCTCCTTCCCTAGTTTCAGCGCCTGTCGCTCAATCACATTTAAAGACTAGAAAAATCTGTCCAGCATGTGACAATTCCAGTCTCTTCCTGGTCAGGGGAGCAATTATCAGAAATGCTTTTGGGGACACATATTTTAAGGTGAACCATTAATGTTGCTGTAACATTGTCTGTATAAAGATCCCAATGTTGAAGAATCATTGATTAGGTTATCATTTTGAAGGAAAATTAAGACCAAAACAGCAATTTACAAAGTAATACAAAAGCATAGATTTGGAGAAAGGTTCAAATCTATTTAAAATGTTTGGATAACACAGTGAAGACTGGAATCAGTGAGTGTAAGCTGCATCACGACACCCATGCACTACCACATAAAAGGCTTTCTCTCAAAACCTGGTGCTCTATCAAAAAGTAGACCTTTGAGAGAAGTCACAGAGGACAACAATCACTTTAAAGAAGCTACATATTTCAGTGGCTAAGCGAGCTGTTAAGGTGCACACGTCAACCTTATATAGTGGTTAGTTTCTGATGGGTGGCAAGAAAGACACTACTCAAAAGTACCATCTGAAAGCATGATACAATAATACGGTCCTTTGGAATGACTCTGAAAAAAAAGGAAATGTAGTGTTCTGTACTTGGGCACGTGAAGCATTGAGAGGTCTCTGGAGCTGTCAAGGCTTCAGCTGAACCCCTGCGTGGTTACTGCCCAGGTGTGGTAAGTGAATGGCTCTCTCATTGACTGAATAGTAATATCCGCTCTTAACAAAGAGCTGTGTTTTATTGCTTTACATGTTTACAAGTACCTTTTTAAAGGATGGTTCCTGTCCACTGGTCACTGCCAGAACATCAACAGTGATGTATTGCATATTACCAGCAGTTCAGCATGTGCATTACTTTACTGTGTGTCAGTGCTGTACCAGTTTGTTTTATCTTCCTGATGCTAGATGGCCTCTTTAGGCTGGCAACTTCTCTCCATCTACACAACACAGGTAGTAAAGAAATACAAACAGGATCAGTGACGCTAAATATATTTGTAAAGGGAGATAGAAGAAATCCTTGAGGTCTTTACAGTGACGAAATGAAAACGGCAATTTAAACAATTTAAAATATAAATGACAACTAACCTAATATTGTGAAACAGAACATTTACTACTTGCTGAACTCAATATTGATCTTATTTTTAAATGTTTTATATGGTTATTAATACTAGAGTTAATAACCGTTGGCCATGAATCAGGGTATTCTTGCCTTGAGGCTCAGGGTGCTCAAGGCATATGGTGCTTCTCTGCTTATTTGAGGCATTAGTAACCTACACAATGCTGATTGTCAATACAACATAGTCCATGATTTACAGTAGCACAAGGAGAGTCTGCGTGGTGTAGTAGTCTAAGGCATTGCAGGAAAGTCTACGTCATGCTTTACCCGGACCTCTAGAACGAGGTGGCGCAAATTGGCACAGCGATGCCCGGGATTTGGTATAGATAAGCTGAATCGGCGCCTGTAAATTCAGTTACATAATTATAGTTGGTGAGGGTAATCATCCTGTACATGATCTGACTAAAGGCTTCCATGATGGATGACCAGTGCGATAAGAATGAGCGGCTCTGTGACATGTGGTTGGATGACCCATGTACGTGCCCCTCGCCATCCAGCATCTGTTCAAGGAGTTGCTGAGCTGCTGACAAGGCAGGGTCAGTGGGAATTGGCAGAGGAGCATAATGGGGGGAATAAATATATTTACAATGGCACAAATAGATAAAAAAGCCTAATGCACAAACATTGATTTTAACATTATTTAATGCAATGTTACATTTTTCTGTCCAGCTCTTAGGCAAAGATGATGTGGCAGTCCCCACTCACCTCTTTAAAGTCATACTTGTTGGGAACAAACCTGTATCCGAAAACTTGGCAAAAAACCAATTTGATGGCTTGGCTCTCGGAGCATTCGTAGTACCCAACCAGCCTATCGGCTTTGAGCGGCCGCTGACAGACTTCCAGGTGAGCTTGTCGGAGCTAGAGAAGATGTCAGGCCTAGTTTTCTTCCCCAAAATGGAGCCGACAACTCAGAGCCTCCCTAACCTTTGTGACAAGGACACTTGCGCCCTGATGAACCTGAAGGAGTTCACGCTATACCTCGCAAGCCGGAAGGTAGGCAGTGCCCGCACCATGGTGAAGCTGGACAAGAGCATGGCGGAGCTTATGGAGAAGGGGATTGCCCCAGATGACTATCTACTCAAACTATACCAGGAGAAGAAAAAGGAGCTGGAAAACCAACAGCCAAAAGTGGGTAATCGTCCTTAGGGCTGACAACATCTCCATGTGTTTCTGTGCCGTTTCACTCAATCTGGTTTAATGAACACAACCATGCATGAAATGTACAGTTTAGATCTTTGTATGTATTTCATGTTTTTAATCATATTTACATGCAAGGAGAAGTTATTTTATACTGGAAACATTTTTATTGCCAATTTTTCAAAAATGAATTTACAAAAACGATCAGTTGTTCTAGCAGTAGGAACACTATGCTATGCTATTACTCTCTGTCTATTTGTTAGTCAGGAAGAAAGAAAACAGATTCAATCAAGTGACTATGTGGACTTTGTCAAAGGGAAATTGGTGTTTCCCTGTTCTGTTGCAAAATGTCAAACCTTTTCCATTGTGTGCTTTAATAAATATGAGCTTGATGTTGCTGGATTGGGTGAGAGCGGGTTTCAGTCAGAGATTGATGACATCTGAGTTGGTGGTTTTGTCATGGCCTATGATATGCTCTGCTGTCTAACTCAATCAGCTTCACAATGCTTTTACATATATGGAAGCAGATTGCTAATAGAGACCTACGTGGAGTACATCATTTTTTTGACAGCGGTTGCTATGAATTGCATTGGATATTTCAATTAGATGTGTACCACTAGGTTGGATCAGGGGGTTAACAAGATGCACTGTTGGCTGCTTTATTGCTTTTTTATTGTCTGTGTTATGATCACTTAGATGAGCACTGTCTTCCTGGCAGCCACTGGATTTGGTACTACCACACCACTAATGACTTGCCTTCATTGCTCTGTCCTCGTTATCCACCTTACACACCACATACGATTTATCTGCAACGGTGCAATGAAATCAGGATCACTTTTAGGCCTAATGCAGTGTAATGGAAAATCGTTACACAGGCACACACACTGTCTGTTTTTAAATGAGCTGCATCTCCATAGTATATGAAGCCGATGCATCTGTTCTTCCAACAGAAGCTGTATCTTAATTTGATCATGAGATATTTTCTGAAAATGCAAATTCAAAGAGTATTTACTCAAGGAACAAAGAAATGTATAATTTGTAACAATTCTCCTTTCCTTTTGCTATGGATTACTTTATTTGTTTTTTGCAGTGTTTTTTATTTTTTTAAATGTTACTTATAATTTCAATCCCCCGCACAGCAGAATATCCCTCCCACCCAAAAAACACCCCTCATCCCCCCATGAACTAAGCTAACATCTGTAAACGTTAATCAGGAAATCTCTGGAGCGAGTCAAAATAAGAAATAAAAGGTTGCCACCTGTTAGAATTTTATCTTTTTTTGCAGTACCAAATTGGCACAAGATAAGCTGCAGCATATGTCCAATCATTCGGAGACTCCAGATGTGTGAAACGCCCAAGCCTGATAATGTAAATTATGGCTAAACTCGTTACAGTAGAGGTGGGTGATGTCTCTAACTTCTTTAGGTGCTGGTGCCTTCTGGAACATCACAGGTTTAATGCACCCATCTTCTCTGAGCCTCCATCCTTTACCAACTGGGTTCCAAAAAGGAGGTTTGACCAGGTGGCTGTGACACCACACTGCTGTTTCAAGGACAGGTACTGGTAGCCCTCCGTAGCCAAGGATGTGAGGGTTAACAATTCTTCCTGCTCAGTGTGTGTCCAGAGTAAAATGCAGACACCTCCTGGCTGGTACGTTAATGACTTTGCCTATTCCACAACAACCTTGGTCTCACCTGTCCATTGATTACATTACTGATCTGCCTCCCTCACATGGTAACACCATGATCATGGTTGTTGTGGATAGGTTCTCCAAAGCCTGCCACCCTTTCCACTCCCTGGGCTTCACATGGCCCTGCAGACCGTGGAAGCCTTATTCACCCACGTTGTGACCCGGTCTGGGATCCCCAGTTTACTTCCCGGGTTTGGAAGGCGTTCATAGAGCGGCTGGGGGTCACGGCCAGTCTGACCTTCGGGCATCATTCTAAAGGCAACGGGGAGGTGGGCAGGACTGGCCAGGGGAGTGATCAGCATTCCTGCCGTGGGCAGAATATGCCCAAAACTCCACCATGCCTCCACTAACCTGTCCCTTCTCCAGTGTGTGTCCGAGTCAGACCAAGGCCCCCACAGTGAATGACTTTTTCCAGTGTGCTGAGGAGGTGTGGAACACTGCCCATGTGCACCTTCAGCGCGCTGTGCGCCGTCAGAAGGCCCAAGCCGACCGCCGGTGTTCGCACTGGGTCCGGATCTTGACCTGAAACCTGCCCCTCCATCTGCCCTGTCGGAAGCTGGGACTGCGGTTTGTGGGGCCGTTTAAAGTCCTAAGGAGGGTCAACGAGGTTACATTGTGCAACAGTATGAAAGTATCTACACTGTAAATGGCATTTATATTTTGGTTCAATATATCAATTTGACAGATTTCCATGTATAATGGTCTGTAACATCTTAGATGTTTTTATTTAATCATAATTTTATTTTGGTCTATCGACTGATTCCTTTATATGAACTACACTCATCAACCACTTCTTTAGTTGGAATAAAGTTGCCTGGTCTGATGAGTCTCAATTTCTGCTGCAACATTCAGAATTTGGCATGAACAATACGGAAGCATGGATCCATCCTTCCTTGTATCATTAAGGTTGGCCACTTAGTACCAATTGAGCATTGTTTAAATGCAACAGCATACCTGAGTATTGTTGCTGACCATGTACATCCCTTTATGACCACAGTGTACCCATCATCTAATGTTTACTTCCAGCAGGATAACACGCCATGTCACAAAGCTCACCTCAAACTGGTTTATGGAACATGACAATGAGTTCACTGTACACAAATGGACTCCATACTCACCAGATCTCAATCCAATCGAGCAACTTTCGGATGTTTTGGAACGGAAGATTCGCATCATGGATGTGCAACCAACGAATCTGCAACAAATGCGTGTTGCAATGATGTTAATATGGACCAAAATCTCTGAGGAATGTTTCCAGCAACTTGTTCAATCTACAGTATGCCATAAAGCAGTGGTTCTCAAACCTCTCCTGGAGGCCCACAGCCACGCCATATATTAGATGTATCACAGAGCTAGCACACCTGAATCACATTGTCAACTAATAATCAAGCCCTTACCTGCTTGAATCAGGTGAGCTAGTTCAGGGTTACAACAAAACTGTGAGATGGCCATAAAGCATTGGTTCTCTAACCTCTCCCGGGGGACCACCAGCCGTCTCACAGTTTTGTTGTAGCCCTGAACTAGCTCACCTGATTCAAGCAGGTAGGGGCTTGATGATTAGTTGACAAGTGTATAACTCACTTTGAAATTGCTGCATATATATATATATATATATATATTAGTATAGTTTTCGGTGAACAGGGTCATTGGGATTACGTGTGGTAATTAAAAGACAAGGATTGCAGGCACTGGTCTGATCTTAATAATAATATAATATTAATAACATAATTGGGAATCATCTAATTTTGGGAGGACACAGACATATTTTTTCACAGGCCGTAGAATTACACATTAAGTCCATATTACACATTGAGTCCTTAATTACACATTCAATGTGTGCAGGTCTCTATTTAAGCAGTAGAAATCAAACTGAGTGTCTTTTACTGTTGAGCTCTGCAACACAACTATATTAAAACTACAAATCAAATAAATGCAATTAAAGAAATACGGAGAAATTTTAAACACAATAAAAATAAAAACAGAGTAAAAACCCTGCATAGAGTAGGATGGTTGGCGAAACGCCGGGAAAAAATAACTTTTGAATTTTTCACTGTACTACTAAAGTTACCTGAAACTCATCAAACCCCGTAACTGTGGGCCTTGAGTGCTGCTGACGCAGAAAACGCTTTGTCGGGTGGCTTTCCACCGCTGAGAGCAATCAGAAAAAGTATGCAGAAACAACTAGTTGCTGCCCACGACCTCCGCAGGATTTCCAATCTGGCAAAGCAGTAAGTGGTGTGAGCGAGCAGTCGCGTGGGCGGCATGGAACGCCATGACTGAGTGCCGTTTATTTGAGTCGAGACGTGCAATTCTCTCCCGCGAGTGTGTGTCAAACCTGAAATTGTGTGACTGTGTGTGTGTGTGTGTGTGTCTCGCCCGCGCACATTCTGATTGTCTGTCTACACTCCCATGAATTCTTGTATATTTGTATCAGGGCAGTTTCCTCTCTGTGCGGTAGCTGTATGCTGAGCAGGTGGCTTGGCTAATCCTGGGCTATAATAGTAGCCAAGTCTCACTGTGGCAGAGGGAACTGTCTTGTAGAACCACAAGTCATCGAAGCAATTATACCATACACACTCTGCTGTATACCTAGCAGGGGAGTTCCATTGCTAGTGTATCAAACAGTAGGTGGGTTGTTTGAGTTCTGGAGAGGGCTCCTTTCTAATCTACATTGTCACATATTTACAGTACACCCTGTATGGTACATGGAGATGATTAGTTGGCCTCATCAATGGTCCCATTATGGCGTCTGTGAATGTACGGTGGTGACACTGGAGCTCCATTTTCGAGTCATTTTAAAAGAAAATAATGAGTTGCTGATGGCCCTGAGGACAAGTTAGTCATGTAATGACAAACAACATATTTATCAGGAGAGGTCTGTGCCACAATATGTTGTGGATGCATGATCACCGATGACGACAAGACAGGAGTTTAGAGACCTGGCAGTGCGGTGCCAGGACAACAGTCTCTCCCTCAACGTCAGCAAAACAAAGGAGCTTATTGAGGAATACAGGAAACGGAAAAGAGTATCTCGTGTCCATATCCCCAAAACACACAATATGAGAACATTTAGTGAGAAATAATACTGTATTTGTTCATATGTCATTTTCTTTGTTGATATGACCACAACCTTTTCCCAGAACCCTCAACCAAATAAACAAGAAGGAAAACAAATATCAATTAATCAATCAAATTTATTTTCTAAAGCCCTTTTTACAACAGCAGTTGTCACAAAGTGCTTTGACAGATACCTGGCCTAAAAACCCCAAGAGCTAGCAACAAAAATGATGCATAGTGGCTATGAAAAACTCCCTGGTAGGTAGAACCTAGGAAGAAACCTAGAGAGAGGCCAGACTCAAGGGGGTGGCCAGTCCTCTTCTGGGTGTACTGGGTGGGGGATCTGAAGGTACACAGCACATTCCATTATGGTCAGATTGTTTATCAGTGTTCAGTTATTGCCCATATATGAAGAAATGCATGGGCTTTGACCATAATCTTTGTTTAGCATCAACACAGTGCAGTGGTCTTGGGCAGGGAGAACGCAATGTTCTCTGGAGATGTACAGCTGGAACCACCAGGTGGAAAGTGATCACCAACAGCAGTGACGTGGGCACCAGCACAGTGGGGTGGGCACAGAACCGAGACAGGAAGTCATCAGGCCACATCCTGTCGCATGTTCCAAGGGTTTGGGTCCTCCTAGGATGAACATGACATCAGGAACATTACAGTGGGCATACCTAAGGTCTCGTACGTTGGTACAACTCTGACCCCAAAAATAAATATATAAACTGCCTCTCGTCCCCGTCACATATCAATGAGTCTTAAGTGGGGACTGAGAAAGGACAGAGTAACCGTAGTCCCCCGGCACATAAACTATTACAGCATAACATCTGGGGCTGAGACAGGGAAATACGGAAATATAATTTTAGGAATTGTACTTGTTTGCAATTCATATAATATTTGTATGAATTACAATGTAAATAAAATAAAAATGTTAAACATGTCCATGCCTTCGTGTTTGCCATTATATTTTTACTATTCTTATTATCTTGTTACGATTAAGGAAGTGTCTGCAATTTTTTTGCTTACTTTCTCTCGATGGAACGTGATATTCCATCTGTTTCCATACACAGAATTAATCACATGGATGATACTGATCAAACACACCATACGCATAAACATATTAATTGTCATTTTAGGGGGGTGCAGATTTTGTCACCCTCCTTTTGATCCCACTTTATACTCGTAATCATTCTATTGATCGCTCTGTCAATCCGTCTGTTCAATAATATTCACAGACATACAGGGTTCAACTCATAACCACATATGGAAATACAACACTGAACGACGATAACTATTGTACAACGCGGAAAAACATTTCTAAGGCTCGACATTTGACTGAAATAGGCCCTACATATCGATTGATAATTAGAACTATAAGCAACTTATCTGATTCAGACAACGGATTGTAGAGGAGAGACATGCTTGGAAGGAATCATATCTAGACAATGACAGCTCTCTTGTTCCTGCAAAAACACAGCAAACAAAAACAACTGCCTTTTCCTAACTAATAGGAAACAGCTGTGAAGCTGATTGTCCAAATATGTTTTCATGGTTTGTGATTCCTTTCATTGTGATGTCGTCTTAATACTGTACAGCCAAGAGCAGGTTGGTTTATTCAGGACACTCCTGGTATGTACCTCCCATGTCCAGCAGGTGGGGGTGTTAAGCTGTGTGAAGACATCTATAACGTTATCAGTGCAGTAATACTAGTTACAGTAGCTGAACACTTGTACCTTTAAAGGTAATGACAGTGTTGTTTTGATACCAACCTGCTTGTAGGATCCTGCTGTGCAGCCCACACGTCATGATTTAAATTGTGCATTTTGATAAGATTTGAAGGAGTGATAAGCTAGAGGCCTGAGGAACAGGAGAAGGAGTGATAAGCTAGAGGCCTGAGGAACAGGAGAAGGAGTGATAAGCTAGAGGCCTAAGGAACAGGAGAAGGAGTGATAAGCTAGAGGCCTGAGGAACAGAAGGAGTGATAAGCTAGAGGCCTGAGGAACAGGAGAAGGAGTGATAAGCTAGAGGCCTGAGGAACAGGAGAAGCAGTGATAAGCTAGAGGCCTGAGGAACAGGAGAAGGAGTGATAAGCTAGAGGCCTGAGGAACAGGAGAAGGAGTGGGGGGCTTACTTCTGAAGGGACTAAGGTTAAAGGTTCTGTGATTAAGTCTAGCCTTTCCTCTCCTCTTCACATAAATTACACTGACCTTGCCCCGCTCTGTATTATCTGCACAGACTATCGCTCTGAAGGAGCTTACAGAATGACACAGTGAAAAATATTTGGTTTCTGGTTTACTCTTGCCAGGGTCATATTCATAAAGGCCATTTTAGAAAGAGGGTTTTGCTAAAGAAATTTAAACTAAAGGGTCACTTTTCAGGTTATGTTTGGTACCTAATGAACACGACCCCGGCATGTCTATCCACTCAGACAGTGATGAAATGAGATCATGAATATTTATAGCCTAGCCTTGTACTGCTGACTTGCTCTGTCTCGTGGAATATGAATCTCTCTTTTTTAGGCCACTTTTGCTTCTTTTGTCTTTTTCTTAAAACTAGACCTATCAAAAATAGAAACAATTAACTTTTTTAAGTGCTGGGAAGTAGGCCAGATAATATTATGATTTGTGTATCCCGGACTTCCAATAGAAGTTAAGGCCAGGGGATTATGTTATGTTTTGATGGTTTATGTTATGACGGGTTATGTTATGATGTTTATTTTATGATAGTTTATGTTATGATGGTTTATGTTATGTTATCATAGTTTATGTTAAGATGGTTTATGTTATGTTATCATAGTTTATGTTATGATGGTTAATGTTATGATGGCTTATGTTATGATGGCTTATGTTCTGTTATGATGGTTTATGTTATGATGGTTTATGTTATGTTATTATGGTTTTCTTATGATGGTTTATGTTTTGTTTTGATGGTTTATGTTATGGTCTCTCTGTTTCTGTGTCTTGTTCCCTTGACCCTGACAAAATAATGATCTTCAGAATTAGTTGCATTCCATCTTTTGGTTTTTCTTTCCATCTCACGATCTGTGTATCTCCTTCCTGTGACCCTGGTGAGCTGCCTCGTTAAATTAGAGTGACAACTCCACACTGAAAGACAGAGCAAAACAGAAAGATGTTCTGAGGTCAGTCGTCCTCGAGGACAGCTCAACAGGATGGGCTTTGAGGACCACTCCAATTACATCTGAGTGAGGAGGGTTGGTTTGGACATGCTGTCTGCAGGGCTCTGGTAGTGGTGTTCTTGTGCCTGGGCCTCCCATAGCTTCACAATGCTGCCTTTGACCACGAGTTTGCGTTCAATCACTACACAGAAATGGCAGTCTAAGGAGTCAAATAGTTTGGGACAAGTGCTGTTTGAGCAAAATCTATTTGAATGTGATTGGTTCCACCTTTAACCAGTCAAACCAACAAGTCACAAGCCATTGTTGTTGTTCAAATGTATCTCTGTGAGCTTCTCATAATCCTTATAACCTAAAACAAACACTTCATGAAATGGTCGTGATTGGACCAGAGAACAGCTATACCTGGATCCAATTATAAGCCTATTTAGGTACTACTAGACTGATATCTGTGTAGCGTTTTAATACAGACGAGTTTCAGGCTCTATTTCGAGGCTAGTCCTCCCAAGCCCCACTCACTGTTCTCTGGTTAGACGTTCCTGGAAACCTATTGAAGAAGAGCCCTTGCCACACAAATCAGTAGGAGCTATAATTGTTTACACTAGATATAAATCAACTCAACAAATGCACTCGACTTAAGACTGATAAGTGCACATGAGGTAAACACTAGGTTGGAGTGGCAGATCTCCCATTGTATGATCATTGAAAACCCTCTAAACCTTCTCATCTCTGGTCACATGGTTTTGTGTGACCTTGAAGCCAAATAAGCCATGCTGAACCTTTAAATGATGAGGTCTGTTTTGACAGTTGTACAGCTTTACCCGTAGTCATTGATGTATGTCAAAACCTTTGATTCCCTGGAATATGTGGAATACCGGTATGTATAGAATGTTTTTCTACTGTTCTCTATTCCTCATAGCAATTGTTTGATTACTATCTAAACCTTAGTAGTACAGATCCGAATTAACGGCTCAAATTATTGGAGAGCACTGTACCTGCATACATCTGATGGAATCCAGCAACTCCTTGTGTTCCCATCAGGCGCCTGTGGATATAATAGCAGAAGTATAGTCGGTGAATGTAATCATCCCGTGCATGATCCGACAAAAGGCTTCCGTGTTGGGTGAACAGTGGAAAAATAATCAGCATCTCGGGCAAGATGTGGTTGGATGAGTCCCTCGTCATCCCACAGATCTGTACAAGGATTTGCGGAGCTGCCGACAAGGCAGGATTAGAGAGGGAATTGGGAAGGGATGAAAATCTGGAAAAAACAAACTATTGCTGAACATTTTCCATGAATGTATACGTGTTTACAGGGTGGTTACGTGGTGGAGTGTTGGTACATAGTCATCTCTGCCTGGTAGGAAGGAGACTAACAGGAGGGTCGAGCCCAGGTGGGGGAGGTCAGAGGATCCCACCGGAGAAAACACACTCATTTTCCTGGGCTGTCCTGAGACCTCATCAGGAAAGAGCTGCCATGGCAACGCCATACAGAAACACACTTCTCCCCTGGGAGCACCCTCGCTACTCTCTCTCTATCCCCCCCCCCACACACACACACACATCTCTGAACATGAAGAGGGTGAGGGATGCAAGGGGGAAAGAGGAGAAAATGAGAGGGAGAAGAAAAGGAAATTATAGAGGAAGAGACAGAGAGAGAATGGAGAGAGGATGGAGCGGGAGAGAGTGAGAGACGGAAAGAATGGAGACATCAAATTGACTGAATGGGGAGAGATAAAGGAAAGGAAAGGGATATTGGTGAGAGGAAGAGAGTGAGAGAAACAGTTTTTGTTGTTGTTGACAGACATTGTTGTTAGAAAACCTTTAGGTACATTTTATGTTCAAGACAATTTCATTACACAATGACTTTGTTGTGTTGGTTTGCAAATAATGATGTTGGATTGAGAGAAATCATGTAGACAGTGCAAAAATAAATCACAACAGCTCAGTACAATTACATTTATGAAAAGAAGAACAATCTGTAGGTCCTTTAACCGAGCCATGACTCCGTGTGAAGACAACTCCAAAAGGTTGGCTGTTTCCAGCATCCGCCGCTATCCAACTCTAAGCTCTAATCAACCAGGTGGTTTCATCTTTGCCACAGCAAATAATCCCCGGAATAAAGTGCCAGGACTAGACAGCTGCATGCCAGCTTCTGGTTATGGCACAGGACGGCTCAGCATGTGCTTGAGGTTCACCCAACTAGTCACACATCCCCTGAATGAACCTTCCCATTGTCATTACCCTTTTCCATGTCACTATTATGGATTGTTTGTTATTTTATGCATTTGGATCCCGAAGCAGCAGTTCCTCTTCCTCGGGTTCCACACAAACGGTGAGTTTTAACAAAACTCTGACATACTGGTAGATTAGAGCACTCAATCAAATGTAGAACACAACAACATAACATGACAATTGATTGTTGATTTTGAATGTGTGTAGATGTGAGTTAGAGGAAGTGTGTCCCACAAGACCCGCGATGACAATGAAGAGGGTGTTTGGAGCGACTTTCCATTTCTGTCATTTAGTAGACACTTTTATCAATATCTACTTAAAACAATAAACTGTATGATCAAAAGTATGTGGACACCCACACTAAGTATTGAGTTCATGGGCCCTGTCTTGCACCCAGCGCATTTGACTTTTCCCTCCACAGACGCGCGTCTGTAAATTAGGGAATGAACTTGTGCTCCCGGGGTTGGTTCAGGAAAATGAGGAGGCGTGTTTCAGCGCAAACGTTCCCTGGTGCTATTTTGCAGTTTCAGAAAACAATTCCGCCACAGACCAGGAAAAACCTAGTCTAAAGTCAGTGACTCGTAATTCAGATGCTATTTTAAGGGTGCATGCTTGGCCATAATGTAGCATGTGCAAAACGCGCATACACTTTGCTTCTCTCATCTACACAGACAGAGCAGTTCCCATTTTTGTAAACCATACATAATTACAAGGAAAAATATTACTACATGGGGGAAATCATTGTGGTGTCCGAAGATGTGAAAAAATAGGCATAAATCTAGTGTAGGCAACACATTTACCCAAATTATTCAGGCTGCCATATTCAAGGGGAATCCCCAATTCGATGGGTGGCTGTGAAGGAGACAATGGCTATCCGTTAAAGACATGGCTGATGACACCATTTATGATGCCAGCAACAATGCGTGAAATGCTGTTTAATCGAAAACACACACAAAAATGCAGTGTTATTGAATGAACATTCGGCATACTGAAAATGCCCTTCAGTTTTTCGGATAGGACAGGAGGCACTTTACAGTACAGTCCTCAAAAAAGTCACAGCATTCTTTGTGGCTTGTTGTGTTTTACACATCATTTCCATGAATCATGAATGTGTTGATGACATAAATGCACGTGCCGTAGCCACTTAACCCAAATGCCCCAGCAGCAGAACGGGAGAGGAGAGCTTACAGTGCCTTGCGAAAGTATTCGGCCCCCTTTCGACCTTTTGCCACATTTCAGGCTTCAAACATGAACATATTAAACTGTAATTTTTTGTGAAGAATCAACAACAAGTTGGACACAATCATGAAGTGGAACGAAATTGATTGGATATTTCAAACTTTTTTAACAAATATGTATTTTTTTTAAGATAGGTGCTATACAGCACTTAAAGTGGTTTCCCTATGATTACAAGTCATGAACCACTTTAAGTGCTATTTAGAACCTTTTGTTTTTAGAGTGTACGTTTGTCCTTATAGTGAAAGTGCATACATTTTCGAACTTTGCCATACTGGCCCCTCTGGGAATCAAACCCACAACTATTTACAAGTACCATACTCTTACCAAGTGACCTACACTGGACTAAATACCAAGTGTAGCTCTCGCCACATACACACGCATCTCCACTGTGCACGCCACACACATACACATCTCCATTGTGAACACCACACACACACATCTCCACTGTATACGCCAAAAACACACGCATCTTCACTGTGCACGCCACACACACACACACGTATCTCCACTGTGCACGCCACACAAATACACATCTCCACTGTGCACGCCACACACATACACCTCTCCACTGTTCACACCATACACACACATCTCAACTGTGCATGCCACAAACACACGCATCTGCACTGTGCACGCCACACACACACGTATCTCCACTGTGCACCCCACACACACACATCTCCACTGTGCACACCACACACACACATCTCTACTGTGTACGCCACAAACACACGCATCTTCACCGTGCACGCCACAAACACACACACATCTCCACTGTGCACACCACACACATATAGCAGTAAGCGCTGCAGGCTCTAATAAGTAAGTCACACCAAGACACCCATGGGGTTGCTGCAGCAGAATGGGTCCTGTCACATGCTAGTTCATTTGGATACTTTATTGCCCTGGTCCAAAGACAAACCCTCCCACCAAATAGCCCCTACTCACTGTCACACAGCTGTGAGAGGCACAAGTGTTTTGTCCAAATCTTATCAGTCTTCCTCGTTCCTCCTTTCCTCATCCTTGCTTGTCATCCCCACATCATTGACTCCTCATCCCCACATCCCTTACTCATCCTCCACGGCTGTCATCCACACATCCCGGGCTCCTCATCCCTGCCTGTCATCCCGATATGCCTGTCGCCTCATTCCCGTCCTGTCATCCACATATTCCTGACTCCTCTTCCAATTTGTAATCCTTGTTTCCCTACCACCCTTCCACATACCTACTTGTAATTATTTATTTTACTAGGTGTGAAATCCTTATTCACTTGGCTGCCCCCCCGACCTTGTGTGCTGGCGTCTGATTGGCTGAATGTGTGAAATGATAGTGGCCCCAACAGGTGACCCTATCAGTGCCATGGAAACAGACATGTCCAACCCTCCGACGTCCAGTGTCCCACAGACATACCAACCTTCCCTGACAAGTTTCTCTAGTCTCCCTCCTGAATCTGACTGCTATAGCCCCCAGGGGACTGAGAGAACTCCCCAACTGACACTGCAGGATGGATGACACAGACTGCAGGCCTGCTCTTATGCAACACAAACAATGCAGTCCTACATACTGTAGCCTGAGGCCTTAAAGTTGTCTGAAGTTGATGTTGAGGGTTACAAAGTGATGAAGTGAAATGAAACACACACACAGTCCTTTAAAAAGTGGACTTACAATGGAAGCCACTATGACATGTTAAACATTTAGAGGACAACAGTCACACAGCACACTGACGTATGACGTGGGCGTGCATTTCAGTCCCGTGTGGTTATGTTATGTCCCTCATGCCTGATTGCTGATTGTTCGAACTCACCCGTCAAGTTGAAATAACCTCGCTGATCTGCACAATCCTGGCACAGCTGGTTAACGGCATTTCATGAGTCAGGTTTGTTTGCGAAACAGACGACTCAAATTCTAATCCCAGAAAGAGAGACCGGTGAAGGTAGGAGGCTATAATAGCACTCTATAGGGTATACTGTGGCTACTCTGCTACAATGAGGAGGGTATACTGCTTGACAGTGGCTGGATCCAGATGCATACATCTATGTGCTGTGTGAGAACAGAGGGCAGGAGGAGGTTTAGAACACCTGACATGATAAGGATACAACTTTATGACTCCTGCTGTGTCAGCGATGTCCACAGGGTGGGTCTCAACACCGCCTGAGTGACAGGAATGAGCCAGGGCAGGTATGGTAATAGGCACCGCGTCTTAACCGTAAGATACAGCCGGAACACACACTGAGCCAAAGTGACAACTGTCACTGTGTTTTAATGACTGGCCCACCCTGAGGCGACCACCAAACTGTCAGGTGAGATGACTGCATCACCAGTTTACTTTACACACATATAGAAATATCTCAAAATACATGCTTATTTCCAGGACTCAGGTTAAGCATAGTCATAGATAAAAACAAAATATACACTGTATTTACATTGTTTTATGCTAGGAAAAAATAAATACATATAAAAACTGTATTGATAATTGAAGGGCATGTATAGAGAAGATGAGTGTGGTCAGCATAGATACTTATGCTTTACTACAGAGCATTGTCCTTAACTGTGGCCACATCCTTGTGATGGTAGAGCTTCTCTACACAAACAAATCTAATAGGAGGCATGAAACAACATCCTTCCACACTGATGATGAGAACATATGGAGAGTGAGATGCCAGGCTGATGTTAACATTTCCTCCTGTCTGTCATTAAGCAGAGCTACAATATGTGTCTCCAATGTTTGTCAGTGTGAAAAAATATAAAAGCATTTTCTTAAATACAGTTGTTAAACATTTAAATGTGTACCAATATAATCAGTGAATACCAAACTCACTGGTGTTAATATTCTTTTTACATAATACTAACATATTGTTCTCATCATAAAATAATGCAATGGGTTTTAGTGTTTCTTTCTAGCAATCAACAAATACTAGTGTAATAAACAATAAGGCTGTGTGGGTTTAATTCACACCAACAATAGAAACGCTTGTCATAATTTACACTACTAACAACTTTGTGAAAACTGAATGCATATCTGTGAAAAAAGGTGAAGGTTTGTAGAGTACACAAGACCAGTCTGACTGTCTGGCATTTATAGACCTCTTTAACATTTGGAAATACTAAAACTAGCAATGCTATTAAAATATGTTTGACAAACATCAATTGGCCTCTGAACTTGTAAACCATTGGAGGTGGTTAAGTGAAGATTGTGAGCTGTGTTACATTTGTTATAGAGCACCGATTTAATGGTTAACAAGACACATTCTGGGACAACTTGACACGGCCAATTGAGTTAATTCAACCTGCTTACTTTGTTTTCAGTTAGCTTGACCCAGTTCACACAACACCACTCCCAACAGCAGGGGCATCATGGCCCTTCTTAAGAAAATTTGCTGCCCCCCCACTGGCCCCCTTCCATATAAATTTTGTAATAATTTGTTTTACCTTCCATTTTGTTAACTTTCATTTTAATAACTGATAACTGTACCGGTATTAGTTTATGCACATCAGATAATTAGTAAAATAAACTGTCAAATAAGTAACCAAAGTATATCAGTATGCGATTCCTTAACTCTCATATTGCCATCGTTTTTAACGAGCCTACATGTGCGAGAGAAACCCTTCATGTGGACATTTTTACTTTCTGTGCTGTATACATTTTTGGACACTATAAACTCTCCTGAATACAAATATGTTTGAAATGCTAGTTTGGTACAGTTGTGTGCTAGCTTATATGTTTAATCCCATACATCAGCGATGCTCTCCATATCAATCCGATGTGGAGTTAGCTGTCACTGTCAATTGATTCCTAATGTGTAGTAATCAATTATTTTAGGTAAATCAGCTGTTGGCAACATTTACCATATTCATGACAACTAAACTGTCAAAACAAGTTCAACTAGGAGTGCAAAGAACGTAAAAAAGGTTAGGAAATGGCTTGCTGCTATCATAGTCCGAACCTCTTGCATCCAGCAATGACTGATACAAGTTACAGGATATCCAATGCTGCTTAAAATCTATAATCATATCTGACATTACTGTAATTATGTTTATTTTTTATCTTCTTGGATTTCTTTCCAGCTATAACTGATAAGCACTGGGCAGCATGCCTCTTAAAAATGGGACTGTACTTTGTTGTAGCGCAAATGGAAAGGAAATAATTTTGTTCATAATCACATTGTGAATGTAAATGTCAGTTTAACTACTACGCTAATAACCTCTTGGCAAGTAGTTTTTAAGTTCAACACGGCTTGATGAGTTGTTTGGGTTTATTGCAGCACTCAGAAAAGCAGGCAACATAAGCTTTAGATTAAATGTGGCTTGAAAATCTTGCTAACATGTCCAAAAACATTGAAATTACCTGTTTAATGTAAATAATATTTGATTTATTTGTACATTACAATGAAGATAAGTGTGTAAACTATAAAAACATGAAAAAAATTGAAATTTTGAAAGAATACACTCACAGCAAAAAATAAGTGGGCACGACATCCAACGGGCTCTCCCAGACCGCCACACATATACTATAACAGCAAAATAATTTCAGTTGTGGCTTTTAGTTTTGGTGTGCCACCCCAAGATTTTCAGTGGCTCCATCCGACCCCCCCATGAACAAATTCTGGTGGGGCCGCAGCCCAACAGCTGGGGCTTTTTTCAATGTGTTCCATAAGCTATTTATGGGGGTGTGGCTTGTAACAAGTAATGAAATGTAATCACTGTTCATCATCCTTGTACGCTGCATCACTGTTCATCATGCTTGTACGCTGCATCACTGTTCATCATGCTTGTACGCTGCATTACTGTTCATCATGCTTGTACGCTGCATCACTGTTCATCATGCTTGGATGCTGCATGACTGTTCATCACGCTTGTACGCTGCATCACTGTTCATCATGCTTGTACGCTGCATCACTGTTCATCATGCTTGTACGCTGCATCACTGTTCATCATGCTTGTACGCTGCAGCACTGTTCATCATGCTTGTACGCTGCATCACTGTTCATCATGCTTGTACGCTGCAAATTGAAATGTTCCTTGAAAATAATTTGCACCTTACATATCCAAGTAGAATATTAACAATGAATGCGGCCTTGCAGTTGAGTCATCAAACCAGGATACTAAAATGCATCTAAATCCAATGTGTGTTCTCAGGTAGCTGG
>JACXGM010000109.1:41573-96556 GCA_016801145.1 Umbra pygmaea
CAGTACTACCTACTCCACCATACACCTCGTGACAGTACTACCTCCTCCACCATACACCTTGTGACAGTACTACCTCCTCCACCATACACCTTGTGACAGTACTACCTCCTCCACCATACACCTTGTGACAGTACTACCTCCTCCACCATACACCTTGTGACAGTACTACCTCCTCCACCATACACCTTGTGACAGTACTACCTCCTCCACCATACACCTTGTGACAGTACTACCTCAGCCATGAAATTCCAAGATTTAACAGGTGGTATTAAAGACATGGGGCAAAATCATGACATAGTAAAAAGGTTTTAGGGACCCCTTCAGCTTATAACTTTACAACTGGTAAAAATTGCAGACTGACTTTATCTCCCGGGGAAGGTCTACGTAGTCTAAAATTGCTACTAGACATCTTAACATCGTCAGATGCACTCATCTGAAAATGAAATATTGGTAAAAGCAATATGATTGATGCCTTGTTGATTCCTATAAGGACTCATTTAGACTGTTGAGATGTACTCTTGTATTAATATCACATTTGGATTACAAAACTGTCATACAGCATATAGAACAATAAAACACAATGTTACAGAATAGTATATAATAACAACATAACATCTTTTTACTTGATTATGCGTGTTGGTCCTCAATAATAATTTGTTATCTAAATAACCTAATATAGACGTACTCGTTGAGACATTATTTTAAATATTTTCTCTTCATATTGTAGAAGACGTGAACACTGCATCAAGGCCACCAGTGTATTTACCTTGGTTATGCAACCGGTTTCCAGGCAGAGAGAGACACAGATTTCTTCATGCATTTTGTTCTTCCTCTGCTCATCTGTTGAGGACATGTGCCATTCTTCCATGAAAGAAAGGGAGACGGAGAGTTCCTGTTCTTAATGTCAGTAGAAATAATAGTGGGTGAATCTGAATCGACATGATGTTCTGTAAGTAACTCTCTACATTTGAATGTACCTCATTCCAGACTAGCTGGTCCAAGCTTGATCAGTGGAAGTGGACAGGCTTCTGTGTATCTGCACATGTGCAGTCTTATCACTAAGGAGCTCCATTCCATTTACGTTGAGGTTATACACAGCAGCTATATTTCCGGTGGACAATGGAGTCACACTGTTCATGGGCATAATATACCACCTTCAAATCCTAGCAAGGCAACATACCCTCTCAGGTGTGTTTTAACTCCTCAGAATTACAAATGTGTTTGTGGGGAAGAATATTGACAATAAAACTATTATGTAACCATTACTGTGTCTGGTTTTAATTAATCCCAGCATAACGCATCATAATAATCCTGATAAAAAATGGTCCATCAGATTTATTATCATGTCTGTGGTCATGTACACTCTCTTTCACTGAAGGTGATTAAAAATAACGTTTATTAGCAATCTAACTGTTGAAGAGTAAGAAATTATGAAAATGTAATTATTCTGACAGAATTATACTTACAATTTAAGAAAATAATCAAAAAAGGTTATTTCTTTGTCCCCATAGGGGAACTCTTTTTATGGTTCCATGAAATAACTGTTTAGGTAAAAGTGAGAGTGCGAAACCTTTTTGGTTGCATATACAGTAGAACCATACATATGCAAATAGATCCTTTTCCACTGAGGATTCTTAATTTATCCCAAAAGGGTTCCATGTCACAAAAAATGGTTCTCATTGGACCAAAACATTGTTAAAAGGGTTCTCCTATGAGGACAAATAAAGAACCATTATTTTTTTAGGAGTGTAGTGCACAAATGTATGCACTGACAGTACAAACTGATTCCCACTTCATCCAATAACAATATGCACTCCCATCCTCCTTTAAGAAAGAACCTGACAAAATGTGTCAGGCTACTCCTCTGACAGCCTATAGGACTGATGACACAGTCTGACAATCACTACCATGTTCCTGTAAGGTCAAGTGGAACCCTATGAGACGTCACAGCGACAGCTAAGCCAGCATTCACTTCCTCTTGGCTTCCCTCCACTGTGAATCCCCTCACCACTGCCACAATTAACAAGTACAAAACAGTTTTGAGAATATTATGAGTTTAACCATGGATTAAAGCATACTATACTGTTTTATATGCCTCTGATATATAAAACTATGTAAAAAAAAATCTAACATCATTTCATCATTTACTTGAGGATAGCAAAATCAGTGAATCCATGTCGTCCTGTAGTACAGAGGGGAAGTGGAGGCGGAGCTAAACAAACAAAGCCCTCAATAGAACGAGGCCTTTCTGCCCTGCATCCAGGTGTCAGAGTCGATCTGCTCCCCTTCCACGGCACAGAACCCATCTGATAGCATCACATCACACAGCCAGCAGCTTGGCTCCACTGTCAAACTGCTGCACAAATTCAGCACAGTATTCTCTGGGATGGTGGAGTTCATACACAAACCTTTGAACATCTCCATGAACGGTTTGGCCTCAGAAAGGCCTTGCACTCCTATAATCTACAGCCAGCACAATAGCCTAGCTTCTCTGGGTTCCTTCATAGGTCCCTGATATTGCATGATGTTGTTTTCACCCTGTGCTTAAATATCTTAGGAACTACCCTTTATATGCTGGATATCTGTATAAAGGCAATGGCCCTTTGGCATTGGTACTGATGTAAAAAGGGTTTTATGAAATTACATCTGCAGCTCCTGTACATGGGAAAAATAAATTAAATCTGAACGTGATAATTAAATCCAAAATGTTTCTGCGATGTCATGCAGCATACTGTAGCATTAAATCACTTCCCCACCCTACTAAGATGAATATCAGACAATATTTCTTTTTTAACAGTAATTACATATGTGCAGTCAGCAGTCTCCACTGGAAAATCATTGCATAACAGTTTTAAAATATATTTGACAATAGAAGATGAAAACATGTTTTGTATACTGAATTTCAAGTTTGGTGGAATTGAGCCATTTATTTTAACCTTTATTTAACCAGGTAAGTTGACTAAGAACAATTTCTTATTTACAGCAACGACCTGGGAGCAATTAGGGTGAAGTGTCTTGCCCAAGGACACAATGACATTTGGCTCAGTCAGAAATTGAACTGGCAACCTTCTGACTACAAGTCTGACTCCCGACCCACTGAGCCATCTGCACCCCATTAGCTAGGCTTGTGATTTTTTTGACAGCCTCATCATGGTAAGTTTGGGTACTGTACTGATAACCTGTTGGAAAATACCGTTCCTCAGATTATAATTTGATCAATTAAAAGCCCTCTTCAGAAAGCAATCAGGTAAAAGTAAAAAAAGGTATCCAGTCAATTATCAATACATGTTTATAAATAAATAATTTCAGTTCTAGTTACACATTTAGTCTGGTAAGTTTAAAATTTTTTGACAAAACTTGACAGCAAATATATAAAACAAATTTCAAACCTGCCAAATGCTTTGAAACCTGCCAAATGCTTACCCTCCATATTGATTATTCTGTTGTACACTGCATGTCTTTTACCCAAATAACTAAAATCACTAGTTCATTTCATTATGTAATTACTGTAATAAAATAGCAAAATTGAAAACATGTTATGTTCATATTTCCAAATTATGTTTATAATTTAGATCTGCTGTGTTTTCATTGTCACAGCCCTCCGTATTTAACGTAAAAATACCAAACAACAAAATGAAGCAACCAGACCAAAGTAGATTAAATCAACCTTTTACATGCAATCATAAAACAGCATTCTTCAACAGTAACATAAATGTTTTTTTGTTTAATACAACATCGTAGCCAATTCAAAAACAGGGCTGACCATTTTTTTTAATCTCATGCTCAGAAATAACCCTGTTGGGTTCTCGCTCTCCTTTCAGCTGTGTCTGCACTACCCAAATCTTGAGGGGCATTTCTTAACATAAGCATCCAATCCCCTTGATCCTTTACATAACTAGACCAATCATATGCTTCAATGTCTCTCAGTTCACACTGCTGTAGCACGATGCCTGTGAGTTGGCAGCCCTGGTTACAGTTGCAGAATCAGCTAACAGAATCATTTGTCAACATACTCAATTATATAGCCTAATCATATACAGGGGCCTCCATAATTATTGGATTGGTGAATAATTGTTTTCTCTACTTTATACGCTATTTTCTCTAAACCTTTAGTGTACTGAAATAGTCTCTATTTTTCCAGGAACTAAAATGTTTGGACAATTGTCTTGACAGGCCTTTCTGGTTTAGTCAAGTGTGTTCCGTCACATTACTTGCACAGACATGAGAGACCTGTCAATGTCTAGTGTTTAAGTAGTCTTTGTGTTTGCCTTTGGACTATGTTACTGGTGTCTGTCAACATTAGGACACGAAACAGGTGTCATTATTAGTCTGTAAATCGAAATAGAAACAAATCAAAAACGTAGCCAAAACCTTGGTAATGCTTACCAGAACAAACGTTGGAAACATTGTTAGAAAGATGGCAAACACTGGTGAGCTCATCGATCACAATCAGCCTGGTAGACCAAGGATGGTGTCTACAGCATAGTCAGTAGTCAGGAGACAAGTGCATACTTCCATTTTGAGAAACATTTATTTACAGAAGAAGAAGGAGATCCTGAACAATACTTTACACTGGCAGAAGGACTTTCCAAAGACTCAATATTAGCTATACAGGTACATCCAAAATAGTATGAAACTCAAACCTTTTCTTGTCTTTCAATAATGCAAACATGTATAACACCAAACAGGAAACAATGACCAGCAACAGGAGGGGAAACAGAAGGGATTAAATAATGAACTAACTACTAACTTAACACAGCTGTAACCACTTAACCAAAACCACTAATCACAGGAAAAACCATATAAGGACATACAAAGACACAGAAGGGCAAAACCAAAACCTGGACTTGATCACATCTAACTTACAATACAGGGGATATTGTGACACTCCAGGACATGGATGTCAGACACTAACATCCACAGAAAACTTCACTTGCATAATTACTGATGCTACACTGAAAATGTGGTGTAGTTAGCATTTAAAACAGGATGGCTAGGTTACAGTGTGCTAGAAAGTATCTTAAAGTGCCTGCACAGCAACAGAAATACTTCTGAAGTGTAGAAGAAACATATTGTCTGTTCAAATTCAAAATTCCTCTGAACAATCAACACATGAAGATGACTCCAGTACAGACCTGGCAGAAAACATATCCAATGTCTCGAGTCAACGGGGCACATACTTCATTGTATGCAGTAAAGGATATGTGACCGAATACTGCACATAAAGGGTTAAAGATATCACTGTAGAATTGTGCAGAAATTCTACAGCTTCCAAAAGCTCTAGAATATTTTTCATTATATTTTAAAATTGGAAAAAGCTGCTTAGATGGGACTGGCATTTCTTACACTATGCAGTGCATATTTTAAAGAGGAAAATGGAATGAAGATGATTTGTGCTTCCACAGTGTTTGTTAGTTAGTTTCTGTTATTTTACCAGGCAAGTTGACTGAGAACAGATTGTCATTTTCAGCATCAGCTTAGGGAGAAGGGGAGGAGAGGGAATGAATGAACCAATTGAAAGCTGGGGATGATTAGGTTGCCATGATGTTTTGACGGCCAGATTGGAGATTTTTCCACATCTCCAGGGTTAACACCCTTTCTCTTAGGATAAGTGCATTGGGATCTTTAGTGACCACCAAATGTCAGGACACCTGTTTAATGTCCCACCCGTAAGATGGCAGCCTAGGAAGGGCAAATGTCCCTCTGCCTTGGCGCACGGGGAATTATCATAAGACCAGAGGGAAGAGTGCCCCCTACTGGCCCTCCAACACCACTTCTGACAGCATTTGGTCTCCCATCCAAGGACGGACCAGGCCCAACCCTGCCCAGCTTCAGATTCAAATCAGCAGGGTGGTAGAGGGTGCATTTGTCAATGGGCACTCGCCAGTCCGACTTTAATATAATTGAATAATTTAGGCCTTTAGTATGTAACAAAAACTGCCTAGTATAAAGATGTGAATCTCTCCATTCAAGCACGATTCAGTACACAGCTAAGTACATGGGGTCCCACATGATACAGGAATGTTACTTAAAAAAAAGGTTCCCATTTCATTAAATCAGATTTTAATCAATTCCATGAGTTGCAATTTAAAACACATAACATTTCTTTAACCTATAGGTTTCTTTTATGAAATGAAATCTAATTAGGTATTTTTTTACATGAAAAGACTAAAGAGAAGACTAAATGTGTAATTTCATGAAAATATCTTTATTCAGTGTTTGGCGTGACAATGTCATGGCACAAAACTCACATTATATAAAATATCAAACAAGTGTGTCAGTATGCCAGGTGGAACAATTACCTTAGCAATGCCAGCATCCAAGTTAACATGATGACATTGTTTCTCCCAGAGTATCTGATAGCTTTCTTGCACGCATTATTTTTTCAATGTCACCTTGATCTACACTAGAAACTGTGCACTGTGTGCAGCTATTGTAGCCAGTAATAAGTACACCAATCAGCCATAACATTATGACCACCTGCCTTTGCCGACAAAACAGCCCTGACCCGTCAAGTCATGGACTCCATCTAGACCTCTGAAGGTGTGCTGTGGTTTCTGGATAGAGATCTGGGGAATTTGGAGGCCAAGTCAACACCTTGAAATCGTTGTTGTGTTCCTCAAACCATTCCTGAACCATTTTGGCTTTCTGACATGGCACATTATCCTGCTGAAAGAGGCCAATGCCATCAAGGAATACTGTTTCCATGAAAGGGTGTACATGGTCGACTCTACAACAATGCTTAGGTGGAACATGTCAACGTAACATCCACATGAAAGGCAGGATTCAAGGTTTCCCAAGAAGAACATTTCCCAAATCATCACAATGCCTCCGCCGGCTTGTCTTCTTCCTTTAATGCATCCTGGTGCCATGGTATGCAATGCACACACACTCGGCCATCCATGTGCTATATAAGAAAATGTTATTCATCAGACAAGGCCACCTTCGTCCATTGCTCCATGGTCCAGTTCTAATGCTCACGTGCCCATTGTAGGGGCTTTCGGCGGTGGACAGGGGTCACCCTGACTGGTCTGCAGCTAAGCAGCCACATATGCAACAAACTGCGATGCACTGTGTGTTCTGACACCTTTCTATCAGAACCAGCATTAACTCTTTCAACAATATGTTTGTTGGATCGGAACAGACAGGCCAGCCTTCACTCCCCACGTGCATCAATGAGCCTGGGCCGCTCATGACCCTGTCGCCAGTTCACCACTTCCTTCCTTGGACTACCTTCCTTGGACACCCCACAAGAGCTGCAGTTTTGGAGATGCTCTGACCCAGTCATCTGGCAATCACAATTTGGCCACTGATTGTGATCCCTATACTGATCCCTACACTTGCTCATTATTCTTGCTTCTAACACATCAACTTTGAGGACGTAATGTTCACTTGCTGCCTAATATATCCCACCCACTGACAGATGCCATGATAACAAGATTATCAGTGTTATTCACTTCACCTGTATAATCAAAATATTATGGCTGATCAGTGTATATTAATCAGTACAGTGCATTTTGTTTGAAATCAATAATCAGTTAAAGTATGCGTATAAAGTCGATCAGTTTCAGGGGTCTGCAAACCCTTCTATGAATGTCCTAGTGTATGCTGGTTTTTGGTCTTTCCCTTCAATTAGAGCCAAATTAGGACCTAGACTGCCAGGTGAGGGGAGATCCTAAACAATTAGTGAGCTACTCCATCAGTCTTGTACAAGGTAAGAGCGAAAACCTGCATACACTAGGCCTTCCATGGAAAGATTTGGAGACCCCAATCATATTACAGTTCAGTGTTGAGACGTTTTTCTGGAAGTTAGAAACTGGAAAGACTATAAATTATTTGAAACAAGTTCCCCAAAATGACGCAAGTACGGTTGGCAGAACTGTCAATCAAATTTGAGCTGCACAGTGACATCCAATGTGATTGCAGGGCAGGCCCAACCTCTAGACACAGTAGAGCTAAAGAGAAAGTACCTCAGAGAAAAAAACAGAGTATGAAGCGATAAACTGTGTTTGCTTAAAAATACAGATATACGCAGTCTTTACAACCTAGAGAGGCCTAATATCTTTAAACATATCTTGAAAGATTTGGAACAGGGACGGAAATGTTTCTGCGAATCGTTACATCCATAGTATGGAATCATTCTCTGATATTCTTGTGGAAAAACATACACTCACCCAAAACAAAAAGATTATTGGAAAACAAGTGGTCTATAGGGTAAATAAAAAGTGTGCTGGTATTTCTTTCAGGTGTCCAGCTAGCTAACTAAAGTAGCTAGCCAGCCACTTAAAGATACATTACAGTTGGCAGAACTGTCAATCAAACCAGAGCTGCACAGTGACATCCAATGAGGTTGCAGGGTTGGCCCAACATCCGGACACAGCAGAGATAGAAAGAAAGTACTAACCTAGACACCTCAAAAAAAGAAAGAGATTATCAAGTGGGGACTCATTTTAGCCCAACAGTGCCGATATACATAGTCTTTAGTCCCTAGAGGCCAAACATCGCAGAATGAATCTTTGTAGAGCTCATTGGAATAGCTCTGGTGATGTAGCTAGGTACTGCATTTCAATATTTCAGCAATAACTTGTGGAGCTAAACATAACTAGTAGATAATATATTTTATAAATTTAATCAGTAAATTAAATAAGTGTAGTGAAATACAAACATACTAATATTTTTCACATGTGCAATAAAATTACAATTTCAAAGTTTGCTTCACAGAAAATAGTGAAAGGCTGCAAATCAGGCGACAGAGGAATAGATGTTAGTGCTTTTGTAATGCAATGTATACATTTTGTTGATAATAAAGACCTTCATATTTTTACCTAATACTGTACATTGACATGGGTAAATTAAAGAAGTGTAATCAAATATGTACTTTCAAATCTTGCTTTATCCAGAAAAGCACACCATACCATACGGTATGGTTATAAATACGCAGCCCAATTCTGTATACTTTTGGGGATTTTTAAAATATCAACAAATACAGTTTTTACAGCATTTGTAAGCTGGTCACTTGAAAAGGAAAGTAGTAGTGTTGTTATGCCTCGAATCCTAGAAATAGAAGATTTAAACCGGCACTATATAAAATTGTTATGAAAAGAAAATGTGTTTTAGGACAAGTAAATATTAAGAAGTAGCATACTGGATCCAGGGGTCGAAAAGATCCACTTAAGTAATCAACATTTTAAAATATCTAACTTAACAAGTTTCATTGTCACATGTACAGGAGTCACAGATGTAATTCCATGTACACTGAAATTCATTTTCTTAGCAATGCACTAATAATAGTAAAACAAACAATGCATATTATGGAAAAAATAATTAGGTGTATTTTCAAATTTGGTAATATCATCCCTGAATTGTTCCTGTATTCAATAAAAACATGATATATATATATATATATATTTATATTAATGAACAAATCTTTGTGAAATTTGGCATGCCTGGACAAATAAATGGAAATACAAATATGTATACTTTAACTCCATTACATTTTCCCAAACATTTTTGTTACTCGCTATAAATTTATGAAAATGAGTCTCTAGACAATTATTCACACATCTATCTCATGCTGATTTCACAAATGCTTTAGCCTGGCAAATAAAGTCAGTATACCAGATATAAACAATTCCAGAAGTCACAGCGATTAGTATAGGCTACTCCTTTGTTTATATTGGCATATATGGTGGAAACATCCTCACATATATGTACGTATATGTCAAAATATACAGAAATTAGCAATTTTTATATATGTGACATACATTTTCACATTTGACATCCATATCTGCTTGTAGCTATGGTTTACAGAGTGTAATGTATAATATCTGTCAATGTACATATGAGACTATGTATATAAATTATATAGAAATACTGCTACATCTATTCTTGCCTTATGTCAGTTAACAATTCCTTTACAAATTTAAACAAGAATGAATGCTTATGTGTGAGATATTGATGTTATATACAGTACTGTACAGTATATGTGATGATAAGTAGGGGTATGACATGTATGTCAATTAAATATATGATAATATTTTTTAAATGTATCCCTTATGGACATTCAATATATGGCCATATATGTATGTATACTTATATGTCAGATATCGGCATATATGGTGGAAACATCATCACATATAGTGCCTTGCGAAAGTATTCGGCCCCCTTGAACATTTCGACCTTTTGCCACATTTCAGGCTTCTAACATAAAGATATAAAACTGTAATTTTTTGTGAAGAAGCAACAACAAGTGGGACACAATCATGAAGTGGAACGAAATTTATTGGATATTTCAAACTTTTTTAACAAAAAAAACTGACAAATTGGGCGAGCAAAATTATTCAGCCCCTTTACTTTCAGTGCAGCAAACACTCTCCAGAAGTTCAGTGAGGATCTCTGAATGATCCAATTTTGACCTAAATGACTAATGATGATGAATAGAATCCACCAGTGTGTAATCAAGTCTCCGTATAAATGCACCTGCTCTGTGATAGTCTCAGAGGTCCGTTGAAAGCACAGAGAGCATCATGAAGAACAAGGAACACACCAGGCAGGTCCGAGATACTGTTGTGGAGAAGTTTAAAGTCGGATTTGGATACAGAAAGATTTCCCAAGCTTTAAACATCCCAAGGAGCACTGTGCAAGCAAAAATATTGAAATGGAAGTAGTATCAGACCACCGCAAATCTACCAAGACCCGGTCGTCCCTCTAAACTTTCAGCTCATACAAGGAGAAGACTGATCAGAGATGCAGCCAAGAGGCCCATGATCACTCTGGATGAACTGCATAGATCTACAGCTGAGGTGGGTGAGTCTGTCCATAGGACAACAATCAATCGTATACTGCACAAATCTGGCCTTTATGGAAGAGCGGCAAGAAGAAAGCCATTTCTGAAAGACATCCATAAAAAGTACCAAAATTGAACTTTTTGGCAACAATGCAAAACGTTATGTTTGGCGTAAAAGCAACACAGCTCATCACCCTGAACACACCATCCCCACTGTGAAACATGGTGGTGGCAGCATCATGGTTTGGGCCTGCTTCTCTTCAGCAGGGACAGGGAAGATGGCTAAAATTGATGGGAAGATGGATGGAGCCAAATACAGGACGATTCTGGAAGAAATGATGGAGTCTGCAAAACACCTGAGACTGGGACGGAGATTTGTCTTCCAACAAGACAATGATCCAAAACATAAAGCAAAATCTACAATGGAATGGTTCACAAATAAACATATCCAGGTGTTAGAATGGCCAAGTCAAAGTACAGACCTGAATCCAATCGAGAATCTGTGGAAAGAACTGAAAACTGCTGTTCACAAACGCTCTCCATCCAACCTCACTGAGCTCGAGCTGTTTTGCAAGTAGGAATGGGCAAAAATTTCAGTCTCTCGATGTGCAAAACTGATAGAGACATACCCCAAGCGACTTACAGCTGTAATCGCAGCAAAAGGTTAAAAAAGTTTTAAATATGCAATTAATTTTGTTCCACTTCATGATTGTGTCCCACTTGTTGTTGATTCTTCACAAAAAATGACAGTTTCATATGTTTATGTTTGAAGCCTGAAATCTGGCAAAAGGTCCAAAAGTTCAAGGGGGCCAAATACTTTCGCAAGGGACTGTATATACACATATTTTAAAATATAAAAAATACCAGTTTTTATATATGTGACATGTTTCCTCATTTTGTAATTCAAATTTTGTAATAAAAATATATGGTCATTTGTAGGTTAAGCCATATTTGCTGAAGTGTTGAAATTTCCTAGCATGCTTTTCAATGGCTGATCGGTGTATGTTCATGTTAATGACAACAATCCACTGCATTAAATATAAAAATGATTTATTTCTAATCTACACACAACGATTTGTATATGCTACGAGCCAATTGGAACGGGCATTAGCCGTTAGCAGTTACTTTTCTTAATGATAAAAGTACAATTTCTAAATGGTAACCAGCGAAAAACAACAAATTATATAATAATCAGATTTATATAATTACATTGTGGACCTGTTTTAAAAAAGACATCCTAAAGGATTTGACAGACGTTCATTTCATTACATCAGAGTTTTTGACTGAATTCCAATGGCATTGTCCTTCTGTTCTCCCCTACGGCGGTGCATTCTATTGCATTCCAATGACCTCTTTACCACATCTATTCCCTAACTTTCTAACTGTATCATTTCATTAAGCTAACAATGTCTTACTCTATATCATGGAATTCCGAGTGGAATGGAACCTATTTTTTAAAACCTCATATTTAGCTGTTTTTGGAGTTTATCATTTTATATATAGTGTTTGTCTACTTGCTTCAAATCAAATCAAAGTAATAAAAATGCTGTCAGTTCCACTTTAAGTGTCTATATACCATTGCTAGAAATAACCTAACAGATTCCAAATTACTCTTTTGAGGGTCAATGGGTCATATCTGTATTGTAGCTCTGATCTGGTTTATTTTTCTGTATTGTTACCAAATGCATATAATGCTTCTTCATATCCTGTAACCTACATCATAGCTGTAAACCCGACTCAAAGCCCCCTCCTGACTTCAGAATCTGGAAAGGCTCTATTGATGTATCCACGATGTGTTGATAATGAAGGGGATGTGCCGTCACACTTCAAGGTGGTGTCCTATGCTGTTTGAGTGTTTTGTTTTCAAATTGAACTAATCAAGATATATATTTAATGAAGTACCACCCCACGGGCATTGCAAATTGACTAGGGAGTTAGTGGTGTTATATATGTTGCCTTTAGGAACAGATCAAAGCTCAAGCCAACTTTTGTTTGAATGCGGCATCAACAAACAAGCTACAGCCCAGCCCAGCGTGTCGCAGTACTCCCTCACCTGACTGGTGTCACCCAGGCGAGATCAGAGGTCACTGGATTAGCTGGATTAGCCACAGTGCATGAGCCCACATTCCTTCACACATGTTAGGTGTTAGAATCCTGCTGTGAAGTCCACAATCCATCACAGTGACTTCAGGTACTGCCACTGTCATTTGACACAAAGGAGATTGCCTGCATCCCAATGAACCATATACTGTATAATACAGCCCGACCGATATATCGGTGGGCCGATATTATTGGTCGATATTAGGCATTTTCCAAAATAACAGAATTTATTTTCCAGTCTTGTTCAAAGTTATATATATGAAGCTATTAAGTTTACTGGTAACTCAGATATTTTTTATTGTTGTTGTGTTTTTGTTCAAAGGACTTAAGGTTTCATATTTTAAGTTTGTATTTTTATACATTCTATTTATCAGAACTTTAATATATTTTTATGTTCCTCTGTTCTGTTGTGACAATAAAAAAGACAAGTTTATTTTTAAACTCCATTATCATATTATTTTAGTGAGGACTCAAAAATAACTACAAATAACTAATGTTAGGGAAATCTGTTTATGTTTTGTTACTCGTTTCTGGATTTTTTTCTAAATATATATCGGCCAATATATCAGATCTTTAAAACACCAAATATTTTTGTCGATGTCGGCCTTAAAAACCCTTTATCAGTCGGGCTCTACCAAGGTTAAATCAGTATCAGATTTATTTGAAATTCTCAGTAAATTATCTTTCTTTGAAGGTCTTCCTGCAGTGTCTGTTGGGATGACTTTGCACTTCCGGAATCCTTTAAAGAAAAACATTTTTGAACACAGTTTTGCCACAAACATGACTGAAATCAAAAGAATAATATGTAATATTGTAGGCTTTCTTGTTTATTTCACAGGAGGTTGTTATCTTATTTACAGAGGCATATGTTTGCAAGGTACTAAACATAGTTCAACTGAAAGAACTAAAACATGTTTCTAAATAGTATTTACTGAAATGTGGGCTTTTTCTGAGGCACTGCATTGTGGTTGAGCAGTGAGAAATGCTCTGAGGATAATAATCATAACAAAAACATTACATACTGCTGAGAATATACCTGTTGCAGGCCATTGCATTTCTGATAATTCATAAAAATAAAAAATAAAACATTTCCTGTGCATGTGTTGAAGCAGCTCTCCATATGATGAAAACAGTACATTTATGACAGAGATGTGCAGAGTTTATTTTCCTCCATAATGTTTTTGTTTAACTCACCCGCCACAACCCACCCACAAAAAACGATCAAGATCGCTCCCAGCTTTTAAACATGTTTGTCAGTAACCCCAATACAAATCATGCAATCAGAAATCTGTTTATAAAAATCCCGTAGACACTGATAAATAGCAGTGTGAGCTCAGTCACATGCCCATGGCATCTAATGGGAAAACCGTGTGAGTAGATGTCCATTTAGAAACAGGACAGGGTTATATACCAGGCACACTGGAACTATTGCTACAGAAATCAGCCCTTCAACACACCTGCAACCATAACCTGAAAATAGATATCATATTAAAGTTGAGCAGTGTTTTTATTATTAGTTGAGTCAATTAGAAACCATATGTGCCAGTATCAGTTTCAAAGTCAAGAGTAAGATATTGGTAGCCAAGATAAGCTGCAAGGTCTGTAGAGATCAAGCAAAATAAATTATTTACAAACTTTGACACTTTTTTCTTAAAAATGTATTCACTTAAAAGAAGCAAATTATTGCTAAACACAGTCTGTGCAAAATAGATAAAGAATTGTTTTTCAGCCTTGAGCGTGACATCTCTATTTGATGCTGTCAAAACATGCAAAACAAATACTTCAAATAATAAATAAAGAGGACGATCATCCACCTGACTGGTAGTATAGTAAATAGGATCTCAGCTGGACAGTTTTAATCCTGCAGAAGAAAAGTAAAAAAGAAAGATCTGAGAGTCATAACAATGAGATGTAGGCTTGATTGTCACATACTGATCTTGGTTACTTTTCTGCTGCTTAGCTTTGTGTAACTAGGACCAGATTATGAATGAAGAAATAGCAAACAACCAAAATGCAGGGCTTCCGGGATATCCCAGGATATCTTTAAGTGTAAACAGAAGTGCAAAAATGCCAAAAACAGTTAAAATACAGCATTATTTTAACTGAAAAACAATTACCGGCCAACTTGTCTTGTTACACTCCAGTAGTATTCTCTAGCATAATCTACTCCAATATTCAGAAGAGGCCATGTTATTTTTCTTACTCTAAAAAATATCAAAAATAGTCATAATTGTACTGCTATGAAAGACTGGTAACATCAACAAAGATATACTTTACTACGAAAAAGTGTATCCCTTAGTTATTTCCTTTCCACGTCACAGTTTGAAAACTGTTTATCCTAAGGAATCACACCAATAATAGTAAGACCTTTAAACTCATACGGTCAGGCATACCTTTTAAATATTGATAAAATGTATTTCTTTCAGTCTAATAAATGAATATTACATCAGTGATATAAATGTGGTGACCCTGCAGAGGTAATTCATGCATACTAACTGTGAAGCAACGTTGACATGAGCAGGGTCAAAGGTCACCTAGGATTTACACAAGTCCCCTTTGTGAGTTTCCACAAAGCATTTTCTCCAAAAACACCCAAATAATTTGCTTTTGTCTTTGAGTCTCTCTGCACACCCACATGTACTAAACCAGTGTCATTTCAGATGTCTTACATTCGGTAAAAAAAGAAAAACACAAACAAATGCTTTTGCTCTTTATCGTTACAGAAATGTCTCTTGATCTCTGTCGGGATCTCTGTCAGGGTCTCTGTCTGGGCCGAGGAAATGTTCCCTCAGGCTACTGTTCCTGGATTGTTCAGGAATTATGACTTGAAAAAGTTCACTAGTTGCCCGTGTGACGCTATCGTAAGACGGCGGTGAGGACGTGGAGGACAGGGTCTCCATCAGCTCCATGGCAGCCCCCCCGTAGTTCTCCTTGATCATAGAGGCTATGAGGCCCTCTTTCTCTGGGGCGGTGTCCCCTTCATTTGTGGGGCTTTGATTTAGATTGATCTGCATGGATCTGTACAGGTAAGAGGCCTGCTTCAACTGCCTCCGCACCAGGTGCCTGCGGTAGCACCTCTGGATTACAGCGGCCGACACATCCTCCTGCTTGCGCCTCAGTGTTGTAGTGATGGGCTCGTAGGAGATCTTGGATGGGTTGGCCATCATGAACTTCTCCTCCATCTGCTGTTTGAGAGCATCCATCTCACCCGATTCACCAAGCACACGCTTGGTGAAGGCAAACAAGATGTCCAGGCAGTGGATCTTGTCACCACTCACCATGGGTAGGTCCATGGAGATGAGTTTGATCTTGTTGGGCTTGCTGATTCGCAGCGGCTCGGATAGCGTGTCAGCAAAGTCTGACAGCTTGGCATACTCAATGAACTGCGTGGCCTCCGGGTCAAACTTTTCCCAGACCTCGTAGAACATCTCAAAATCATCCTCGCTCAGAGGCTCCGTGCTCTCCTCCGTGGCTACGCTGAAGTTCTCCAGGATAATAGCGATGTACATGTTTACTACAATGAGGAAGGATATGATGATGTATGTGACAAAAAAGGTGATACCCACCGAGGGATTACCACAGTTACCCCGGGCATTGGTGCCGGGGTGGATGAGGTTAGGGTCACACTCCTCCGGCGAGTTGTTGAGGATCGGGCTGAGGAGGCCGTCCCAGCCCGCTGACGTGGTGATCTGGAACAAGCAGATCATACTGTTGCCGAACGTCTCAAAGTTGAACATGTCATCGATGCCCGCCTGCTTCTTGACGTAGGCAAAGTTGGCCATGCCAAAGATGGCGTAAATGAACATAACCAGAAAGAGCAGGAGGCCGATGTTAAACAGTGCAGGAAGTGACATCATTAAGGCAAAAAGTAGCGTCCTAATTCCTTTGGCTCCACGGATGAGGCGAAGAACTCGTCCGATCCTGGCTAATCGGATGACTCGGAATAGAGTGGGAGACACAAAGTACTTCTCTATGATGTCAGCAAGAACAATACCTGAAAGACAGGGGGAAAACCGTGAATTGGAACTCTATACTTCCTATTATAAATGATTTAATTGGACAGAGTAAGATCAGCTTTTTCAGAAACTGCATAGACAATTATCTTATGGAATTAAATGAACTATTAACCAAAAGTCAATTAAGCTGACCAATAAACTGATCTTAAAGGTATACAGTCTTGCCTGGCCGGAAGCTCCTTTCATCGCTCTCAACATTAGGGATGCTTTACCTTCACAGCCACTTTGCCATCTGTCCCTGATTTGTGACCCTCCTGTCCCCATGGGCAATGGCTGGGAGGTTATGGATTGGAAAGGGGATTGGGAGTCACCCTTTGGAGTCACACGTCAGGCCAGTAGCCCCCACCACAGTCAGCTGATGCAGCACCTCAATCACAGCCCGAAATCGCCCCCGCTGACAGCCCTGATTGCTACAATTACCTTCACCTCAACTAAGGCCTCCTTGCCCACGCACGTCAATCAGCAGGGGGGGCAGCTACTCCAACTCAACCTTTGTGGTGGCCCTTTGGTTTGAATGAGTTCCACAACATGGGCAATGGAGAACGTATATGTTTGCAGAAAGAGAAATGTGTTTGGTGGAGCCTGAGTGCCCTAGGTGCATCAAATATAGCCCTACTTACTCTCAACAGCTTGAGTGATAAGACAACCTTGACACATATACACTAAACTCTAGAAGGCCAGAGCTAATGGCTATTGTGTTCTATCCATTGTGTTCTATCCATTGTGTTCTATCCATTGTGTTCTATACATTGTGTTCTATACATTGTGTTCTTTACATTGTGTTCTATACATTGTGTTCCAGTCTCCAGACCTGAACCCAATCGAAAATCTTTGGAGGGAGCTGAAAGTCCGTATTGCCCAGCGACAGGCAGCCCCGAAACCTGAAGGATCTGCAGAAGGTCTGTATGGAGGAGTGGGCTAAAATCCCTGCTGCAGTGTGTGCAAAGCTTGTCAAGAACGACAGGAAACGTATGATCTCTGTGATTACAAACAAAGGTTTCTGTAGCAAATGTTGAGTTCTGATGTATCAAATACTTATGTCATGCAATAAAATGCAAATTAATTATTTAAAAATCATACATGTAATTCTCTGGATTTTTGTTTTGGATTTCGTCTCTCACAGTTGAAGTGTACCTATGATAAAAATTAGAGACCTATACATTATTTGTTAGTAGGAAAACCTGCAAAACTGGCAGTGTATCAAATACTTATTCTCCCCACTGTGTAAATGCCGGTTGACTTGCCCATGCATTTATAATGTAATGACCATAGTCCTGAATAAGCAACAGGCTCACCAACAATGGAGAGAATGACCACAACAAAGTCGAAGATGTTCCAGCCGATGGTGAAGAAGTAGCAGCGCAGTGCCACAATTTTGACGAGGCACTCGCACGAGAAGACGACGATGAATGCCAGGTTGATCTTGTGCAGGATGTACTCCATGTGCTCCGTCTGCTCGTCCGTCTCCACCATCATAGTGATCATGTTGAGCAGGATAAGGACCATGATGACGATGTCAAATGCCTGTTTGCCCACCAGGTCGAAGAAGAAACCCTGCACTTGGTTCTGCGAGGATAGAGGTGCATTGAGATGTAAGTGACATGGACAATTTGGTGGCAAGAGGCTTTTCCCATAATTTAGACTTGGGTTGTTATTGTAAAAAAGTGAATTGTTCTTTCAGTTCAAAAAATATAAGTTAATGGAACCTTTTACACAATAGGGCAACAGAAATTGGAGGAATAGTACCCTTTTTTTTATTAGGGTTTTGCTTATGTTCAACCAATCTGAATTGTAATTGAAAACAAGCTTAAACCTCACGAAAAGGAAAACTATCCATTTAATAACTTAAAGAAAGTAGGGTTCAATTAGCTTCAGTTTACCATCGGCCTTGGAATTGGTTTCTGCGGCTTCTTAGACCCTAGCTTCTTCATTGCGTTGTAGTACTTTTTCTGTTCCTCTGTCATGAAAATGTCTTGCCCACCTAAGTGAAGAAGCATCCCTCATTGGTTATTTTCTCTGTGAAGTTTTACCTATAATGTTGTTGGGTGGGTGAGTGGGGGAAGGTTCATGACAGAAATCCGGTATCAGCCCTTGTAAATAAAATTATTCTTAAGTATTTTATTTTAACCCACTTAAACAATCGACGGTTTTGGCAACTGTTTGTAAATGTGGTGCTATTGAGCTAAAACTGGTCTCCAAAAATTGTGCTTATTATATCATGATTTGATGTCATCTAAACCACCTGGAAAATCACAGCTGAGATATCACAGTGATTCTATAGATACAAATAGCATATTACACATCCAGGCCAAATTATAAATATTTTATAATTATTCTGTTAATTGCAAAAATCACAGACTGCATGTTTAGGATATTCTTTACATTACTAAATACCAGTAATATTGAAATAGTATTTAAAAATGATTTAAATAATAATAATATATATACTTAATTGTTTTAAATTGTGCCTTTTCAATAAATACTTTAGTATACTTATAATACATGATTAAAAATACTATTTTATTGCACGTAAATATATACATATATATTATATATGTATTATAATTTGAAATCCTCAATATATTTGAAATAAACATATATTTTCTTTATATACAAATTCCACACGTATGTAATGTATGAAATAAGAGGTCAAATTGAACATGTAAGTATATATATATATATATTACAATCTAAACAGTTTATTAAATACTATTTCAATACTATTTGAAATAGTGGGTTCAAAATGATATAAATAAAAGTAAGTATACTATTTTATTGTCTAGGCAGGCCAGCCTGGTTTTTATACTTATCTTTCGTTTCTGCTGGTTGAAGTTATCAATGATGACACCGATGAAGAGGTTGAGGGTAAAGAAGGAGCCAAAGATGATGAAGATGACAAAGTATAGATACATGTACATGTTGACCTCTCTGATTGGCTGTTCATTCACCTGGTCCAGCAAGGGTAAGAAAACATCAGGCCAACATCTTGATTAGGTCAATTTCCTGGGTTTAACCTCGCTTTTATTGGCTGACATATACAAATAATTACTAATGCTTTAAAAACAGATTTATTGACATTTAATACTTACAGCACGTGAATCTACCGCTGCGTACATTATGTCCATCCAGCCTTTGAATGTAGCCTTGCAATAAAGGACAAATACTTTAATTAGAATGTGCCACTTCGGTCAGCTTAAACCCAACCCTATGTTTTTATATGGAATTTTTAATTTTTTCACTTTGCTGTTCCAATACCAGGCAGTGGAAAATGGGGCCCTATTAAATACTAATATTTCCATACTAATATTACCATATAAACCCATTCAAAATATCTCAGATATCATACCCCATTATCGTATATGTTAAACACACACATACAGTATGTGTATGTTGCGTACGGAAAACAGCAACCTTACCCTAAGTTAAGGTCGTAAGAACAATAATAAGAACAATTTGTTAAAAATATATGGTGTGTCCCCCCAATTTCAAACGCGTTCCTATGCCCTTGCCCTGAGTAAAATCCTGTCTATGTTTAAGCATTCTTTGTGAATCAATCATGAAAAAGAAACCCTCCAGCACAAAAAGTAAACCAATACAGTCTCTGAAAAGCAAGACTGCATATGTACATTTTTAGAGCTGTGTTTTTATGAATGGCAATGGAAAGGACTAAAATGGGCCTCCTAATGACTGATCTGGGAGTCCTACTTCAACACAAGTGAGTTCTTATCAGGGAGAAATCCCGGTGGTAGGCCCTTTCACCTTGGTTATGGGTTATTACTGGCTTCGGTGAATGACTAGGGGCCCGACTATTTCTAGATGCAAATGGAAGGTTTGTATGGAGGCAAGTCACAAGAAGGTGACAGGAAGGAGCTAAGTGAATTGTTGCTAGGCTACCGTGCCAACTAAGTTAAGGCAAAGAATGAAGTGCATGCACTCTTGCTGAGCACGAATTTCTCTGTAATGGCCCCCGTCGCTGCTAAAAATAAAAGCCTACAGACTTGTTGATTGATTCTGGGCTCTCTGGACAGGCAAGGTGGGCAGCGACAAAAAGTATGAAGTACAAGCAGGAGGAAGGAAAGTCTCAAACTGTGATGAAAAATGAAAGGAACAGGAAATGAAAATGAAAGGAAAAATAAGTCCAACTCACAACTTGTAAGAGAGCAAGGTAACCGGCGCCCACGTTGTCGAAGTTAACTTTGACTTTAGTCCAGTAGAACTGTGTGTCGTTCATTGCCTCACAGTCGCTCTTGTTGTTGATCACTGATACACTGTAGATGTATCCTGTACGGTTGACGCAGCGGCCATATTTGCCAGCGAACAGGTTGACCCCCATGATGCTGAAGATGAGCCAGAAGATCAAGCAGACCAGCAACACGTTCATGATGGACGGAATGGCACCGATCAGAGCGTTCACCACCACCTGTCACCATGGATACACACAGAATGTCAGGTACACTTACAGCCTTCTGCCTTTACATGACACAGCATACATCATTGCATCATAGTAACTCACATCCCTGTCTGCACACATTGCTTACTAATAACTTTCCCTAAGCGCTTCAACTGTACATCTCAGGAATTCTCCCGAATTACATTCTCAGGGAACTCATTTGAAAACATGAATTACGTTATATGCCAACAAATTTCCAGTGTTTTACATTTCAGCTGCTTGTTTTACTTTTAGTCTATATCTTTTATTACATTGCACCTTCACATTTTATTGCGGTGTATTCACGTAAGGATTTCTTGCAATCATGGAACATTCCAGACATTCCATAGTGATTTAAATTATAGTCAATTGTTCACGGTTAAGGGAAAGGTCAGACATGCCGTTACTAACGGTTAAGGTTAGGCATAACGTTACTAGGGTTAAGGTTAGGATCAAGGTTAGGGTTAACATTACAATAAAAAACAGACAATCGTCTGTCTAGAGAAACAAATGTGCATCGCGCTAGAATGGAGACAAAACCCCCACAACATTTCCATCTGGATGTGAACTCGTGAACACTGAGGTGAGAGTTGGATAATTAAACGAACCACCCACCATCCCCGATCCCCATCCTAGCAAACATTTACACTATTTAACACTAACTAGAGTCATGAGCAGTGACAGTGCTTCATACATTCATATTTCATGTAATTGAGTTTTACAATTTAGTTCCCTGGAAACATAATTCAGGAGATTTATGGCTGAAGCCCTTATCCAACCCACAACCCCAAATAACAGAAACACTCAAACATTCTCAACATATTTAATAAAAAATCCCCAAATCCTTAAAAAAATTACAATTTCAAAAGATCATGCAAGCTAGTGAATCTGACAAATGAGATTTTTTAGATTTTTCATATTCAAATCTGGAGTAGTTTATATTTTCTTCTTCAAACAACCATGGTAAGAAAGTCCATAGTTAAGACAAACCTCAAAGTGTTTGGGCAACAGGTCTGCAAGTGCTGAGTCAGGAGTTCCTGTCACTGCTATAATAGAACCAGAGGATAGGGGGTTTAGCCCCGCATATCCTTCAAAAGGATGTCACAAAGAAATCTGCTGCTCACTCAGACTTGCTTCTCTATATAGCCGGGGATGCACTTCTACATTTCTTTCTCGACCAAGGAGCACACCCAGCCATTTTTTAAAGCAGTGTGACTCCTAATCCCATTTGCCAGATTTACGGTGATGGAGAGCAACAAGCCTTTCGGATCCCAATTTCCAACAGCATGCAAATATCACAGGCAAGAATTCAAATGAAGTCCTTTGGATGTCAGGTGAAATGACACACATAATAAAAGCTACAAGCTGACAGCTGTCTTAGGAAACCGAACACTGCAATGTGAAAGAACAACAGTCCAAAATATTGTCCTAAACAGTGGGCAGGAAATGAGCCATGGGGTTTAAGAATGTGTGTGAGTGAACAACTGACATTGATTGAACTGTCACGGAACATGCAAAAGAATGTGATAAGCCGGACATCAGGTAAAATTAACAGTGATATCATTTTAATACTGACAGAAGTAATAAAATATAAATGAAAATCACAGATAGGTAGATAGGAAAAAAATATTGGAATGAGATAATGGAAACACTTATACTGTAACTGGTCCATGCATGTACAACTCTTTCCAACTTTATGGCAACACCAACACCACATTCATTTGTTCATATTCCTGTGTAATAAATGGAATCCTTTTACTTGGCTACTGATTATTTTACAACAATGTTAATTTTTCTGGTTTCCAAACTACACAGAAGCATTTGTTATTTATCCTTTCAAAGATTCTCTTAAAGCTGAATCTGAAAAGAAGTTTTAGGAAAGAAATATGTTATATTGTAATACTGTTGGGGAGTGTTGCTTAATCTGTATTCACTCTGTTGTGGCCATTCAGTTTGCATGGCCAACATTATAGCTGTCTTAACAATTACAGTATTTACATAGGTTAAAATAATACAGGTCAAAAGTATTGGCACCCCTGTTTACAATGCCTTGAGATGGTCCTACTATAGCCTTTTCCTAAAGTGTTATGAGATTTGAGATCAGTTCTGGAGTGACTTTTAATATTGGGAGCATGATATAGCTCAGTATTAGAATTATGTAAATTTTCAGGGTTGAGGTCAATTCGAAATTTAATTAAATTCAACCAATGAAACTCACACCTTAATAAAATTAAATAACGTACACTAGAATTAAAACCAATTAAAATGAATTGAACTGAGACATGGAAAAAATTATTAATTTATTAATGCATAATGTCATAGAACACACATACAAATTAAAATATTCCTTAAGAGGAAATGTCAAACAGTTTTTTATTTTTCATTAGATATTAGATCTTTCTTCTCACTGCAATTTCTTTGCTTTCAAGCTTATTGTGACTTTCTTTACAATTTGAATACAGTCAGTGAATTATTTATTATTGGTGAAAAGCCACAGCAAGGACCTTTTGCATTTACAATGTCTTCTTAACCGTGTGCTACATGTTATCGTTATCCATTCAAAATGATATTGTATATGATTATTTATTATTATTTTCTTTAACCAATTTTTTTTTCCTGTTGAAAGTGGCCAATTCAACTTAAATAACAATTCAATCATTTCTGTTTGGTAAAGTAGTGACAATCGACCTCACATGCCACAGGGTGACAGGGTTTCGAGCACGGCTTGTCCGACTGCTTGTGCCCTTCCTCTACGACTCACATACATACTTGCCTCCCTAGCCTCTGCTGCACTGTCTCATCAATAAAGTTATAAAATACCATGCCCACAAATAAAAAATAAACTACATATTAAACTGTATTTAAATTTCATTGAAATTAAAGAGCAATTCATTCAGAATTGAATCCCACCCTGTAATTTTATACATTATTTGTTAATCTTCATCAAGGGTGCAAATACATTTTACCCTGATGGTGTAAGTAGACATTGACACGCCCAGTTCTATTTCCCCATAAGAATTGTAAATGGTAAATGAATTCAGGTAATGCTCCCCCATAGCTAAAATCTGTGGATAAACAATCATCAAGGGTTAATACAACAAAAACAAATACTGATGTGTTATTTGACTGTTCTGTTTCAATCGATGGTTATGTTTTAAATATTTTAATTTTGTAATTTTTTATGATGTACAGTTTACCTGTTTTGCTGATTCTGAAATTATACTGCAGGGCCTACTTATATTTTTATTTTGAAACGTATCTCTAAATACCAGGTAAAGACTAAAAGATAAAGCTTCATATTAAATCAAGTACAACTGATAAATCATATAATAAAGTAGCCATGTCATGCTGAGGGAAGACTTGAGGGGAATTAGGAAAACATAATTAGCTCTTCATGCTAATATTGCCACTTCATGTTAATATTGCAACTGCCTGCTGCAAGGGAAAACCTGGCTAGGGATTAATGGCATAAGCTGAAGTATTAACAGATGAGAAAAGCATGGTTTAGATTGCATTATAACACCAGAAGAGAAAATAACAGGTAGGCAGATGAAGTCAGAATAGAAGCTGTGAGAATGCCGGTATGGGAAATAAAAGGTGCCAATAGAGATAGAGAGGGTGACAAATTAGACAGTTCAATAACATGAGGGGATTGATGAGTCAGAAAGGGAGGCAAGAAACAGCTCTTACCCGCATGCCTTCAAATCGGGACAGTGCTCTTAGTGGCCTCAGAGCTCTGAGGGTTCTAAGTGATTTGATGGCAGCAAAGTCCGAATAGCCCAGCGCGTTAGCTGCTAGGCTCACTAAAGATACCTAAGAGGAGACAGAAAGCGCAAGAACCCAAATGGTTAGGGAGGCTGCGACAACCTGAGAAATCCTGACAGAACCTGTAAGTGGACAATGAATCCCTGTGACGAATCCCTCCTGTTAGTAAACTCACTAAGGGAAAAAACAATGTCATAAAGGTCCAACGTGTGTTGACGTCACCTAGATGGTCACCTTTGTATTTCCGCTTTTCAAGAAGATGACACGATTAGGTTATTCATAGAAAACAAATAAAGAAGCCTGTTCACATTTAGGAATAAAACGTTTATTAAGAATGGTCACCAAAAACCAACCTCTGCTTAGATCTGTGTAGGAGAAGAAGAAAGGTTGATGAATAACCAACAGCAAAGCAAAAAAGCGAACCAGAAGTTACAGCTCAAGCAGTGGTGGTAGTTAGCGGTCAGTGCCTTACCCTTATGCCAGCAAAGCGAGCCACGGCTCTCAGAGGGCGCAAAGCTCGCAGGGTCCTGAGCACTCGCATGGTGACAATTTGCTCTACATTGACAGCACTGGCCAACAGGCCAATCACTGATATCTGTGTGAATCAAATTTTAGTTCATTTAGTGAAAACAAGTTACTTATTTTAGATAAATATGCAGCACAGACTCCAACACACGCTGGTGTCCATCCAAATAAATGTGCCCATGACTAAATTATAAAGTTGTTAAAGGTAATTTTGTATTCTAAAGAATTCATTTTAATCCCCCCAAAATGTAAAATTCTTCTCATACTTTTGATAAGAGTTAATCAGAAAGCGGGTTATAGGCAATATATCATTTAAAAGTAGCTCCAATACACAGCATTTCCTTTAAAAACTGTGGTGACTATAACCTGACTATAACCTAAGCTCACAATCAGCTAAATGTTTGTTATTCTCAAATGTTCACAAAAAGCAGCATTTTATCAAGGTGTTTAAATGAAACATCAACTGAAGAGCAGGGGCTTCGATTAATGATAATAATATTCATAATACAAAATATGCTGCCTTAATACTAATAGTACATTTTGACAGTGGATTTAGAAGTGGATATTAAAATAATCTTTACTTAAATGTGATCGGTCAACTTACTGAGCCCTTCTGCATGAATGTACAAAATATTTATCCCTTTAAGTTGTTGCATTTTAGAGAAACTTTGTCCACTTATAAAGCTACACACAAACCCAAAAGCATTTACCTAAGGTATGGAATAAAATATAGCCATTCGCAACCAATTGGAATCTAAAATATTGGACCATTCCTAATATTGCATCATTCATAGTTAGTAGAGACCTTAATGAGCAAGAATGTCAATCATAGTTAAAAAAGACAACAACCAGCATTTAAATAGTTTTTTTCTCATAGTTTTCAAAAATATGTTATTGATATGTTATTTAGTGACCAGCTTACAAAACGTGGAACATGAAGTTGTGCTTCCACAGTGTTTGTCAATGGGCACAAGACAAATTTGCAGTTAAATTTGGGGAAACCACTTGAAGCATTCATTTTGTTGAGCTACTTTAATGGCTTTTGTTTGATTTGTTAATTGCAAACAGCTGATTTGCAATTGGGTTTGAATAATTTTGATTGCTACTCTAACTTTCACCATCCAAGAATAACAACACTTTATTCATTCATCCCTCATTTAATATGAGCATAATGAATTTAGACAATTCAACTTAAAGCAAATTTAAGAAGTTCAAAGGATAGTATTTAGTTGCCAAGGGCGTAGGAACAGGGGGGGACGGGGGACTGGTCCCCCCCAATAATAAGAACAATTTGTCTTTTATATAAATTGTGCATTTTAAGATGTCTTTTATGGCCTGCAATGCATTCTCATGCCGAAACATGGGTAAACGTATGTAATGGAAATTTTGCCTGCATTATGTAGACTGACTGACAATATGGTCATTCAAATGTGAGCTTTCGTATGTATTGTATCGCTGTTCTACCATAACATTTCCAAGAATAGACCAATCCGTTTCAATTTAAAGTACTTGGGGCTCATTTAGTTCAGAGATAACATGCTAAAGATAATAGAGTTTTTAAGTTTCTTAACCGTACAAGGCTTTACGTTTCATTGGCTCCGGAAACGTGTTTTGTGCGATTTTTTGACGTATTGCCATGAGAACAGCACAGTGAGTACAGTAAGGCACGTTTCCATTCCAGATCTCCAAGACGTACACCACTACTGACCAAAAAGTACAAGAAGTCAGCTCCAATATGCTCAAAATCATATAAAGAAGCAACAGAGGTTTTGGGATTCTGTTCTATGGAGCGATGAAACAAAACTGGAACTTTTCGGCACAACGGATCAGCTGTATGTCTGGAGGAAGAAGAAAGAAGCATACGCTGAAAACAACACCCTTCCCAATCACTTAATCAATCAATCAAATTTATTTTATAAAGCCCTTTTTACAACAGCACTCAAGCATGGTGGTGGCTTGATGATTCTCTGGCACAGGTTTACATCCTCTGCCACAGGAAACTGGCAGTGTGTCGAAGGCAAGATGGATTCTTTGAAGTATCAGGAAATCCTGCGAGAAGCTTGGGCGTTATTGGACCTCCCAACAGAACAATGATCCCAAGCATACAGTACCTCAAATTCCACCAAGACTTGGTTGCAGAAAAGGTCCCGGAAGATTCTACCGTGACCATCACAGTCACCTGACTTGAACCCCATAGAAAACATCTCTTGGGATTTGAAGAAGGCGGTTGCGGCAAGCAAACCCAAGAATTTTACTGAACTAGAGGCCATTGCTCATGAGGAATGGGCTAAGAATCCTCAGGAACGCTGCCAGAGGCTGGTGTCTGGCTATGCATTTCGTTTGTAGCAGGTCATAACAGCAAAAGGGTGCTATAATAAATACTAAATATGCTTGCCATGAAGGGGTTGAATAATTCTGAGACTGGTTTGTTATCGGTTGGATTTGCAGTTGAAATTGGGGAAACCACTTGAAGCATTCATTTTGTTGAGCTACTTTAATGGCTTTTGTTTGATTTGTTCATTGCAAACAGCTGATTTGCAATTGGGATTGAATCATTTTGATTGCTACTCTAACTTTCACCATCCAAGAATAATAACACTTTATTCATTCATCCCTCATTTAATATGAGCATAATGAATTTAGACAATTCAACTTAAAGCAAATTTAAGAAGTTCAAAGGATAGTATTTAGTTGCCAAGGGCGTAGGAACAGGGGGGGACGGGGGACTGGTCCCCCCCAATAATAAGAACAATTTGTGAAATATCTATGGGGTGTTCCCCCCTAATATCCATATTGTTCCTACGCCCTTGTTAGTTGCAAATACCTTGCATGCAATAACAACAATGAGTTTGCAAATCATTGACATCACTAATGTTTTGGTATCATCCTTAATGATAATTTACCATCCTTGGTATCCTCTTGGTATCATCCATTTTGAGCTGTTGCTTGTTTTGAGGATTTTCTGATGTCAGCGTCCTCTTCAGGAAGTGAAATAAATTTTCAATCCTACTGAAATCAGGGGATTGACTTGGCCAGTCTAAAAGATCGACTTCTGCCTCCCCAAATAACTCTGTGTTGCTCTGTGAAGCTTTGACCAATGAGTCTGGTGCAATTTTCTTGCTGATTGCTTAAGACACCACAGGTTTTTTTTTTTCAGGACATTCCAAAATGTAATTTTGCTATACCCAGCTTTTGTGATATGTTTCAAATTGTGTTCTTCTTTTAACATCCAATTTGCTTGATTTTCCTTATAGAAAATACATATGGAGGGCAAAGGATTCCTCATTCACTAATGCAAGTCTGCAAAAATGTAACTCCTCTTCATTCCATAGACAGATGTATGAAAGCAAAGCATGATGACCATGTTTTACATTCTGTAAACATTTACATTGTTTACAAACATTTGACTAAAACAAGCTTATATTTGAGGTTCTAATAGGGTATGACAGTTGAACTACAGTAAGCTCAAAAGACATGAATAGACATGTAAAAAATCTCATGAATAAATGGGTATGGGTGTATGTACAGTTTGATTCATTTGTACATAAAAACAATGTAAAAACAAAGGCCCCTAGCTTAAAGCTGTATTTTTTTTTAAATGTTTCTCAACGATAGTCAAGTCAAGATCATTTTGAATAGTGTGTTTGCTTGCGTTTCTAGTTCATTTAAATAAATCAGGGCAACATGACAGATTAAAAGAAGAACATCTGCTGTACGTCCAAAACATAGAGGCACAAAGGTATTCCTAACTATGGGGGAATTTCTATTGACCAGGCAGTTTTCATGGCAATGATAAAACATGAGGCCAAACTCAGGGCCACATGGGACACATTTCCTGAGGAGAATCGTCTGTTTACATCTGTCTAGTCAGCTCTGGCCTGCTTTCCTTTCTTTTTCTTTTGCCCTCTTTCTTCCATCTCTCTCTTTTACTCTCCTCCCTCCTCCACATATTTACCCTCCTTTCTGTCCTCCATGCCCTCCCTCTTTCTCCCTTACTGTGGTGTCTGTGTGCAGAGAGCAAACACTAATTGCTCCAGCCTCTCTCTCTGCCCAAAGACTCTCAGCTACGGACCAATATGTCCAAACTAGTGAGGTGAACTCAGCTCTCATGTTTCTCCCTGAGGATAATGTGGTTCATCATGTAAATAAATGACGTATGAACCCATGGGTTTGTTTGGTTGCTAGACTCGCTACAGGCCTGTGCTGATTGGACAAAGTGGTTGGAGAACTGCAGTAGGTTGGTTTAGAATTTCCAAAATATTTGTTGTTCAGACAGCATCATCTACTCTTATTCATTAAACAATCTGGACATGAGATTAAGTCTATTCAGAGAAACGTTTCTTCATTTTTCATACATAATCATCAACATTTTATTTCACCTGAATCCGTAAACAGTACCTGTGTTTGGCAAGCTTGACCACCCAAATAGTAACGTGTGGTGGCTCATAAATTGGCAATGTTTAAAACAGCTATTACTGTCAGGGTAACATAAGATCCACATTGTTTATGTGTCAAAACAAATTCAGCACTTTCAAATTACAAGTGGAAAATAGACCATCAATGTCGTAGCTTGCTCGATTTATTATGCCTGGCCAGATTATACAACACAATCAAGTAAGTGGACCAGTGCTTAAGCAAATGACATCATCATCTCTAATCACGTCTAAAGGGCTTGGAAATAAATGTTGCACTTACATCTACAATCAGGAAATCCAGCCAGCACCAGTAGTTAGTGAAGTACTTCTTGAATCCGTAGGCGATCCACTTGAGAGCCATCTCTAGGATGAAGATGTAGGTGAAAATCTTGTCAGCGTACTCCAGCACCACTTTGATAACTTTTCTCTGTTCAATGTAGATGTCCTCAAAGGCCTGGTGAAAGATACAAAGGAGACATATCATGATTAGATTTTTTACATTTGCAATAAGCTCCTAGATGGTAATTAAACGAGTCAGGTTTTGGGGCTTGATTTAACTCTTCCAAGTTGTTGTTGCGATAGTGGAGGAAATGTTCTGATTTGAAATGTGGATAGCTGACATAGGGGAGAGTGGGGTAAAACGAGCCAGTGGGTAAATTGACCCAACACCTGTATCTGAGCAACCATACACAATGTTTGTCACTTGTCCCTAAATTTTGTTAGCATTTTCCATTTTCTTCTCGCTGTGAAAAGGAAGTACCATGTGGATGAAGTGGTAAGCATACTTTTCACATGTTTTTTGGTATATCAGGTATAATCTGAGTCTCACATAAAAAGTAATTTATCTCAGTTTAAATGCTGATTAACTGGAAGTGTGTAAATACATGTAAATTTGCATAAGTGTAGGGTTGCTAGACTAAGCACTTTACCCAAAATGGTGGCTGTGTGGCAAAATGAGCCAGAGCCATTGGGGTATGTTCAACCAGTGTTACTTCATGTTTATAGGCAAAAAAAATTGCTGTTTACAGTTGAGAGTCTACACAAAGTGTAAAACAAAAAATCTGTGGATGTTCCTCAAATTAATAAAAGTTTAATTCAACTTAAGACTTCCATGTCTATTTCTTAATCCTGAGACTTAACAAACCATCTTCAGGTTTCAGAGCTATAGACAAATTTGTTGTAATATTTATTTCATGAACACCAATAATATCAGCAGAATTGGTCATTTCATTATTAGTCATACTGTATTTAGAGTTAGATTTTAAAGCTGTACTTTTATCTTTCTTTTCTGGAAGTCAGAGTAATTACACAAACACTGTCGACGTGAGTTTGTGACATATGCCTACGCATAGATCGCTTTCTTTTTTAGACTGTAAACCTTCATCTAAAGGAAGAGTTACTTTTTCAGGAGGATCAGACATTTTTCTTAGATGCTTTTAGATTTTTTCCGCAGTAGGCTCCACCATAATCCTAGTTGCTGTAACGTTAGCCTACTCCTTCCTTCACAACATTTGCTCGTTCACATCACATCACTACTGGTGAGCCAGCGAGGGAATGTCGCCAAAGACATCAGATTTAAAAACTCTGTATACTGCCAAATAAAGAGAGATTGACCTGGCAGCAATAGGCAGCATTGTGTGAACTGGTTTGGCACAGGCTTGAATGTAACGGACACTCATTTATATGTAAACGTTCCGCATTACAGCTTTAAAATCGGGTTAATACTTAGTAATAGTTAGTAGGCCTATCTTTCCGGATGGCTCAATTGTCAGCTGGATCAACTTACACTTAACATGGGGTAAGTTCAGCAACAAGACCTGATTCTACATACCTACTTGATTTAACTTCACTACTTTTATTTAGTTTTTCTACTACACACATTATTTTCTCTGAAACAACATGCAATTAAAATATCAAAAGAAAAAAGAAGAACAGTGTTGTATGTTTCCAAGAGGTCCCTAGAAAATTTAACAGTCTATACTGCACATTTTGAAGTTTCTAGCTTGAACAGTGGAAGAAAAACGTCAAATAGAAAATAAAAAACATCTAATCTAAGTCATAAATATGTCTAAACTAAGTGTATGCATGCCACATTATTTATTGAAATTAATTATTTTTCATGTTCCAAAACCTTTTAGTGATTTAAGTTTGCAACAACAGTCAAAGTATTGTTATATGCTACATGTACATGTATACCAATAAAAATGCAATGGTAGTTTCTAAGCTTTATGCATCACAATTATTATTTAGGAGGAGATCAAATTTTTACGCGATGACTGAAATCTAGGAGGGTCATGCTTTTTTAATTTGAGTCTTATAGGGAGGGTTTAGTATTTTTTAAGCCTAGGGACTCTTGCTTTGCAAGCAACATTATTTATTCAAATGAATTACTTCTCATGTCATAAAATCTTTTAGTGAGTTAAGTTTACAACAACAGGAAGTATTGTTATATGCTATACCAAAATAATGACATTTTTGTTTCTAAGTTGTATGCGTCACAATTATTACTGAGAAGACATTGAAATGTTACGTGATGAGTGAGCACCATGCTTTTTTACATTGATTCTGTGGTAGTTTATTTTTTTATTTTTTGTCAAAGGGAGAGGTGTATTATTACAACAGATGAAATTTCAGTATCTGTCAGTTATGTAATTTACATATTGACTGGCTGAACATATTTCACTATCACTAGCATGGGCGTGTACCACAGGGTGAGCATCCGGTTTGGCAAATTGACGCAAATGAGGAAGTGCCTTAAACCTGCATTCTATCTGAATTCCAGCTGGGGGCAATACATCTGGTTGCAAAAGAGCTCGGTTTCTATAATAGTCTATGAGAATGAGAGACACGTCTCACTTGATTTGTTACCTCAGTAAACATTTTCATAATGAGTATATGATCTCAATCGCTAGATTTAAGCCTTCTGCAATATCTAATGATGTTCATTTTTTGAATAATGAGTTTATTTTTTGTTGAGTTTAAAATCGGCGATAAAGCACAGGGGCATTTAGGGCGTGGCTATGACATTCGGTTGTATGACAAAACACTCAAAGGAGTTGGCAGTTCAGTTTTTCTGGTAAGTAACATTACATTTTGTTTTACATTTTGTTTCAATACTGTTTTTCGGTAGAATCCCAATTAATATCAGTTAGCTAGCTAGATTACTCCTCCCTCTCATCTAAAATCGTCACATCCGCAATCAAGATGTCTGTGCCCGTAACGGCAAATTCGATGAGCCTAATCAGATCTTCACAAACCAGTGGGTGACGTCACACATGCTACATCCGGTGATATATACAATCTATGGGGTGTACAGTAAATAGTTCCTACACTGGGTAGGCCTATATAGACTACAGGTCAACTGAACTCTCCCAACATTGATGACTTTAATTGATTGATATGATTGCCTACCTGCTCTAATTTGCTACTGTATTTGATGGTGTTGTTGATGTTTCTGCTGGTGTCACTGTCCTTAAAGGAGAACTTGGAGCTCAACCCTCAGGGCAACCCTCCTGTTGCTTTTACTTTATTAAACTTATTATTTGCACCTCTAAATACCTTGTTTGACCTTCATATGTGTTTGCTCATTTTGTTGCTATTACCCAGTGGAAACACATTAACTCACGATCTGTGCCTGCGATGTTGCACGCAGAGAAATGGATCAAAGCCACAAATCTGAAAACCTTGGAAAATGCTGCTGTTTTGTGCACAAGGCTTGCAATATATTGAATGCTAAAAGTCAGAATTCCATGGGATTTTAAGTAAAAAAAGTATGCATTGATACTGATTTTAGCGGTAGATACATTGCTGGTGTAATGGGGCGAGAAACAGGGAACAGACACAGACCTGTTCAAGACCTTTGAAGGCATTTTGTTAACAAAATGAGAACTGTAAGGGGAGAAGGTGAGGAATCCAAGTCAAACAAACCACTGTGAGGTGGAGGTGGCATCTTCTCTGTAGTGGGTTCAGGTGGTGTTCTCTCTGGCGGTGTCTTCACCCTCCTTCTCCCAGTCACCTCCTGCTCTCCCAGTCCATTCTCTCTGCTGGCTAGTTCCTCTCTGCTCCCTGACTGCTCTCCTTGAGCCTCTTTATGTCTTCCTTGGGGCGGGGCTAGACCTGCTGGCTGGCCCTGGAAGCTTCCAGAACCTGCCAGCCTTCTCCTTGGAAGCGCTGGTGCGATACTGATATTGTGGGCAGGGGTGTGTTCACGCCACATTTCCCTCCCCTATGCATCACACCATGCCTCGCTGGTTGTGCATGCTTCCAATGGGGTGCAGCCGGAGCTCTGGACCACTCTGCAAACTCTGATGGTGTGCCTGGAGGCTGCTCTGGCTCTGCTGGGGTGCTGGGAGGATCCTCTGGCTCTGCCAGGCCGCTGGGAGTATTCTGTGGCTCTGTGGACTTCTAACCTGGGGTATGTGGTGGCACCCTTGAGCTTCTCCAGCAGGTTTGCCCAGGCTACCCTGTTGCACACTGTAATGGCACAGAGCTGGGTGCTGAGCTACATCAGCTGAGCATGGTTCTCCCCCAAGTCTTGCAAGATGGCCTCATGCCCTGGAGAAGGGAGATAGGAGACACCACCAGACACTGCTGTGCCCACATTCTCCATCAGTTTAACGAGGAGTGAAGAGGGAATGGACACACAGGACGTGTTCAAGGCCTTTGAAGGCATTTTATTAACAAAATGAGAACTGTAAGGCATCTTCTCTGTAGTGGCCCCCGGGTGGTGGGTTGGGATATATGGTTCAGGTGGTGTTCTCTTTGGCGTTGTCTCCACCCTCCTCCCAGTCATCTCCTGCTCTCCCAGTCCATTCTCTCTGTAGGTTATTTCGATTCCGGACCCTGCCTGCTCTCCTTGAGCCTCTCTACATCACTCCTGACGAGGCTCAGATGGGAAGCAGGTGTGCAGGGGCGGGGCTGGACCTGCTGGTTGACCCTGGAAGCTTCCAGAACCTGCCAGCCTTCTTCCTTAGAGGTGCTGGTGCAATGCTGATATAATGGTCATGGGTGCATTGACATCACAGTAGGCTATATCCACCATTTAAAATATATCCATGGTTTTGGGTCAGTTGTTCTGGGTCAGTAGACCTACAGCATAGGCTGCTTTTGTGTGCGTACAGTTGAGATGGAGAGTATTTGTCTTTAAAACCAAATGCACTCATTTATATTTTAAATTAGGAGCGTATATACCCATGTCATACAAAACAGTGAATTCCTTAGTTCATCAAATTTGATAATAATGATATGCTGAATATTTTCCAGATTTGCAACATTACATAAAAGATGAATTATTTCCTTTAATGTATGAACATTTATTTTAAAGATGGGATACACACATCAAATGACTTGCAGGTGCTGCTTACAAAATACAAACCTCATGAAATAATAGATACATTGATTAATGCTCCTGTTGTTTAAGGCCTGCGTCAGACTTATGCCCATGAAAAATGTTGTGATATTTTTAGTTTCAAGAACTAAATAAGCAGGTGAGGGTGTATCCTTAATCAGGTCTCTGTCATATACACACACGTTGCACAATAAAAGCACAGGAGAATTCATCAGTGTGTGGCTATGCTTTATATTATGATAACTTGAATACATAGAATAGGTCTCTGCAAGGTTTTCTGTAACAGAAGGACAGTATTTAGAAAAACAACAATCAAAAGCAGTGCTTTTGCCAAACAGACACAAAGCTTATTTTCCAGAACACTTCTCAAGCTCTATGTGTTCGGCCGCCTGAACCCTTTAGCTTTGCTCTCCTGAGCTCTGTTGCCATTCGTCCTACATTCATGCTTGCGTGGGCCGTCCTCAGCACCCGCATTCGGCCAGCACACACTGATGGGGCAATGCCCGGGAGAAATGACAATCTGCTTGCTATCTCCTTTTTCCCCACTACATGCATGTACCGTATCTGATATTTATAGTTTAACGATAATGAGCAGGTGAGGTTGTGTACTTAATCAGTTACACGTTACACAAGAAGTCTTCATAATGACTAACATACCTCATACAAAACATATACTGCAGCCTGGTTGTCTGTGACAGAGCAAAAATTCATTCACAGGAGAAAAAAAGATATTGAGTCCATTGCTGAGCAACAAGCAGCATCTACAATTCATCTCCTGGGCTCTCATGAGTTGGGCCGTGTGCCCTACATTAAAGCCACTGGTCCCAGGCTGGGCAATGCCCAGGAGAAACAGCATTCTGCTTGGACGGAGTTGGAGGAGCGGGAGGACAATGTGAGTGTGGGTCAGAGGGAGAGATGGATAAAAGGCACTGTTAATACAGCTGATACACCCCCCACACCAAATCAATGTCCTGACTTCCTCCAGCTTCATACTTCCTCATGCACTATGCCAGGAGCAGGACAGGGAGAAGTGAGAGGACCCAGGGAAATGTGACAAATAACTGCATCGAACTCATCATTATTTGAATATGTGTGCCAAATTTTGTGCAATACACACTATGGTCCCTATTTTAACGATCTGAAATGCAAGTATCAAATGCGAAACGCAAGTGACTTTGCGGGCGGATCTTGGGCGCTGTGGCTATTATACCGATGGGATAAATAACTCTTGCACCCGGCGCAATCTAAAATGGATAGGTCTGAAGTAGCTACATTAGTCATAGGTGTGGTTTGGGCGTGTTTGTTCCATGGCGGATTGCTATTATAACGGCGGATTGCTATTGATCTTTCTATTTCACAAAATGTAAATAAAGAAATCTCACAAAGACATACTATCTGATGTTTTGGCCTCACTCTCACTCAATCATGAGGTTATGAATGCATGGTGATATTTTTGCAATGTAGTCTAACATTAGACCGAGATTACTTTGCTTTACCTCACTATAGACGATGCAGCAGCTCTTCTGGCCATCAAACTTTCCTTTCCCATTCTGCTGCTGGGGCATTTGGGTTAAGTGACACACATGCAGTTCAACATCACGTCTCCTTAAGTCATCTATAGCATCGCAAATGACTTGTATGTTGATTGAATGGGTTCCCTTGCGGATGATGTACAGTATATCAGTACGGATAATTCAGCCTAAATAATTTGGGTAAATGTGTACACTAAATTTATGCCTGTTTTCACATCTTCATTCACACATGTATGTATTGTTTGCAGAAATGGGAACTGCTACATCTGTGTAGATGAGAGAAGCAAAGTGTATGCTCGTTGTGCACACGCTACATTATGGCCAAGCAAGCGCCCTTAAAATAGCATCTGAATAACACACCACTGACTTTAGACTAGGTTTTCCTTGGTCTGTGGCGGGTCTTTCTGAAACTGCCAATGAACTCTATGGGCCCTATTTTAACGATCTAAGCGCATGGCATGAAGCGCAAGGCGCAAGTGTGCTTTGGGCGTGTCCAAATCCACTTTTGCTATTTTGACAGCAGATAAAAGGATCCATGCGGCAGGCGCATAATCGTATAGGGTTGTACTAAGTGTCTTCATTAATTAATAGGCGTGTTTTGGGCGTAAAATGCAATAAACCAATCAGAGATTCATCTCCCATTCCCTTTTTAAGAGCCAGTTACATTTGTACCTTTCGCGCATTGCTATTATAACAGTGGATTTACACCGCAATAATTTTATTTGTAATCTTTTGCATGTTTGTGTGCTGCTGCGCTTTCCTGCGTGTGTGCAACAAGCATATTGTGCACGCGCTGTGACTATGCCATAGGTGCATCTGACTAATTTGCTGTTAAAATAACTATGACATGCTGCGCCATTGACTTTGGACCAGGTTTTTGTTGGTCAATGGCACGATCACTTTCCGATGCCTCAAGCTATACGCCAAGAATTATCCTGAACACACCTCCTTGTTAGACCAGCACTCCCATGGGCGCAAATATGGGCGCAGGTGCATTTAGTATTCAAACAACGCGGGCACCTGACGGGAAATTGACAACTGCGTCGGTTTGAAAACTAGCAAAGACACTTGCATTCAGACTTTGCGCTGCCTTGCGCCGGGTGCAAGATAGGGCCCTATATCTGTATAAGTAAATTTCAGTTATGTGTGTATATTTGTTTTCCTTTTCATATTCAGTACATTGCATGTAGTTTTATGTTTACCTTATAAGTACAGGAAATGCTAATTTTAAGCCATACACCTCTTTCCCAGTTTGGCACTACTAGGTTAGGGTGTAGTGTAGATTTTCCATCCATCCATCCATCCTCATCCGCTTATCCGAGATCGGGTCGCGGGGGCAGCAGCTCCAGCAGGGGACCCCAAACTTCCTTTTCCCGAGCCACATTAACTAGCTCCGACTGGGGGATCCCGAGGCGTTCCCAGGCCAGGTTAGAGATATAATCCCGCCACCTAGTCCTAGGTCTTCCCCGAGGCCTCCTCCCAGCTGGACGGGCCTGGAACACCTCCCTAGGGAGGCGCCCAGGGGGCATCCTTACCAGATGCCAAAACCACCTCAACTGGCTCCTTTCGACGCAAAGGAGCAGCGGCTCTACTCTGAGATCCTCACGGATGACTGAGCTTCTCACCCTATCTCTAAGGGAGACACCAGCCACCCTCCTGAGGAAACCCATTTCGGCTGCTTGTACCCTGGATCTCGTTCTCCCAGCCTTCATGACCATAGGTGAGGGTAGAAACAAAAACTGCCCGGTAGATTGAGAGCTTTGCCTTCTGGCTCAGCTCTCTTTTCGTCACAACAGTGTGATATATTGAATGTAATACCGCACCCACTATGCCGATTCTCCGACCAATCTCCCGCTCCATTGTCCCCTCACTCGCGAACAAGACCCCAAGGTATTTGAACTCCTTCACTTGGGGTAAGGACTCATTCCCTACGTGGAGTAGGCACTTCACCGGTTTCCTGCTGAGAACCATGGCCTCAGATTTAGAGGTGCTGATCCTCATCCCAGCCGCTTCACACTCAGCTGCGAACCGATCCAGTGAGTGCTGAAGGTCACAGGCCGATGATGCCATTAGGACCACATCATCCACAAAAACCAGCGATGAGATCCTTAGCCCACCGAATTACAACCCATCCTCACCCCGACTACGCCTCGATATCCTGTCCATAAATACTACAAACAGGATTGGTGACAAAGCGCAGCCCTGGCGGAGACCAACCCTCACCGGAAACGAGTCCAAATTACTGCCGAGAACCGTAGGACACAGTTCTCGCTTTGGTCATACAGAGATCGGATGGCCCTAAGAAGGGACCCCCTCACCCCATACTCCCGCAGCACCTCCCACAGTATCTCCCGGGGGACCCGGTCATACGCCTTCTCCAGATCCACAAAACACATGTAGATAGGATGGGCATACTCCCAGGCCCCCTCTAGGATCCTTGCGAGAGTAAAGACCCGATCCGTTGTTCCACGACCAGGACGGAATCCACATTGTTCCTCTTCAACCTGAGGTTCGACTATCGGTCGAACCCTCCTTTCCAGCACCTTAGAGTAGACTTTACCAGGGAGGCTGAGAAGTGTGATACCCCTGTAATTGGCACACACCCTCTGGTCCCCCTTTTTAAACAGGGGAACCACCACCCCGGTCTGCCACTCCATTGGCACTGTCCCAAACTTCCACGGAATGTTGAAGAGGCGTGTCAACCAAGACAGCCCCTCCACACCCAGAGCTTTCAGCATTTTCGACAGATCTCATCAATCCCTGGGGCTTTGCCACTGTGGAGTTGTTTGACTACCTCAGTGACTTCCACCAGAGAAATTGACGACGATACCCCGTCATCCTCTAGCTCTGCCTCTAATATAGTGCCTATTAGTCGGATTCAGGAGTTCCTCAACGGGCTCCTTCCACCGTCCTATTACCTCCTCCGTTGAGGTCAACAAAGTCCCATCCTTACTGTATACAGCTTGGATTGTTCCCCGCTTCCCCCTTCTGAGGTGGCGGACGGTTTTCCAGAAGCACTTCGGTGCCGACCGAAAGTTCTTCTCAGTGTCTTCTCCGAACTTCCACACCCGCTGCTTACCTCTTTCACGGCAGCGGCTGTATCCCTTCTGCCATACGGTACCCTGCAACTGCCTCTGGAGTCCTCCGGGATAACATATCCCGGAAACACTCCTTCTTCAGTCGGACGGCTTCCCTGACCACTGGTGTCCACCCCCGTGTTCTTGGGTTACCGCCCCTTGAGGCACCCAAGACCCTAAGACCACAGCTCCCCACCGCAGCTTTAGCAATGGAGGATTGAACATTGTCCACTCGGGTTCAATGCCCCCAGCCTCCACAGGGATGCACGAAAAGCTCCGCCGGAGGCGTGACAGTGGCCTCCTCCAGACGTTCCCAATTCACCCGCACTACCCGTTTGGGTTTACCAGGTCTGTCCAGAGTCTTCCCCCACCCCCTGACCCAACTCACCACCAGATGGTGATCGGTTGACAGCTCCGCCCCTCTCTTCACACGGGTGTCCAGAACATACAGCCTCAGATCAGATGAAAAGATTATAAAATCGATCATTGACCTTTGACCTAGGGTGCTCTGGTACCAAGTACACTTATGAGCATCCCTATGTTCGAACATGGTGTTCCTTATAGACAACCCAGGACTAGCACAGAAGTCCAACAATGAACAACCACTCGGGTTTAGATCAGGGAGGCAAGTATCTCCACACCCGCCCGGCGCCTCATACCCTGGGCAACTCCGGAGAAGAAAACAGTCCAACCCCTATCCAGGAGAATGGTTCCAGAACCGAGACTGTGCGTAGAGGTAAGCGCCACCAGATCTAATTGGTAGCGCTCCACCTCCTGCACAAGTTCCGGCTCCTTCCCCCACAGAGAGGTGACGTTCCACGTCCCCAGAGCCAGCCTCTGCTACCCAGGTCTGGTCCGTCGAGGCCCCTGACCTTCACTACCACCCATTTGGCGGATCTAAATAATGATGTAGGTCAGCTGTGTTAGGTTAGCTAGTTAAGTCTTTCAATATAAGCAGGCCAAACTGGGAAAGAGGTTGTTGGGCATTGACTACTGTCAGTGTGAGTTCCTGTATTTTTTCTGAAGATGGTCCTGGAGCTATTAGTAGTAAGTTGTAAGAAGTGAGTCGCCTATGTTTGCTTATTGATGCTTGAGTATTTGTATTATATATTCTGCTTCCCTGTGCATAACAGGAATATCTTTGAGTGTTAGCTATCAGCGTCCCGTGCCGCTGCTAAGAGCATGTAGGATATATCTCAGTATACTCGTTAAGCATTCGACTAGGCTGTATCCTGCAACCTGTTACACAGTTGTGAGAAGTGAGTCTAAGTAGCTATATGTATGTGTATCGAGCTATTGACGTGTACCCTGCAACCTGTTCCACAGTAGTGAGAAGTGAGTCCATGTAACTATATGTATGTGTATCGAGCTATTGACGTGTACCCTGCAACCTGTTCTACAGTTGTGAGAAGTGAGTCCCTGTAGCTGTATGTATGTGCACCTAGCTATCTACCTGTACCCTGCAACCTGCTCATACTGTTCCCGGATTATTATGAATAAATCAACAAGCATTTTCATCAACCATCTACCTGTCTGTCGGTTTCTCTCCTTGTTCTCCCTCACGTCACCAAAACCTTGAAAATATGGAAATATTAACCTTCTTTGTGAAATGCTTCCTAGAACAAATGGTGTTATTATTAATGCTTGGGAGAATTGTAGCATTTGGTCAGGGATATAGCGGACAAAGATAATGAAAAAAATACCCATACTTTGTAACACAACCTGAAGAGTCGGCCATCTATGTTAGCTTCCTCGCAACATAAATAAAATCATTTGTATCATTCACTCTTTTTGAACACAGTCTAAAAAAATTATATTCTTGCATTATTATCTTGATATATTGGCCTGCAAATGAATCAATCGCAATGGAGATCAATTACAAGTTAAAAGGCAGCTTGATCAGAGTTTTTTTTCTAAAATATCATGTTCTTTTTTGCTCTTGGATGTTGATTGGATGAAAGCTATGGTAAATCAGACCTTGTATCATGAATATAAAATTATTTTTCTTATTACGTTATTTATCAGTTTACATTATCCTAAGTCAACATTGGGTTTTGTGGTATATGGCCAATGCACCGTGGCTACCCAGGCAATCTGCAATGTAGAAAAGCTCTTCGCTATGGTAAAATGTCCCAATCCTCCGCTGGCCTTTATATTTAAAAAAACCCATGGGTATGATGCAGACTTATTTGGTAAGGTAATAAACATAAGGCACCTCTGGAGTTTACTTATAGGCCAATATAGAGTACCTCTGATAGGGTCCCTATTCGGGGCACTCGATGACATGTCATACATACAAACTGCCCTTAGCGTAAGCACGTCTACTAGATAATAATACATTTGTCTGTCATCTACTCCCAGTATGTCCTTGTCATTCTAAACTGGGCGGCCCCAGCAGTGCCACCCGTCGCCACCCCTTCCCAGCATGCACCATGCTCACCAGAGCGCCACTGCTCAGCAGGATCATGAAAATTATGAAGGACTCGAACCAGCTGTGCTCCACGATCTGGAAGCAGGTTTTCCTCAACCGCCACCATAGCATGCCCAGGCCCTCGGCGGTTTGGATGTCACAGCACTGGAAATGGCGCACACACACTGGAAGACAAAGAAAGAGAGGGAGAAAGATATAATGATTTACATCACATTCTATTGGCCCACTGACCTACTGTATAGTAAACATAAATCACTAAATTGTGCACAAACCTACAAACATATTTTTCTTTTCCTAACAGCAGAAATATGAGAAACGTATTAAAGAATATCTACAGTACAAAAGAATTGTTAATACTAATGAAGTCCACAATATTTTCTCTATGTATTGCTCTTCATACACAAAAATGTTCTTGGTCCAAATGCTCAAGCCTGAGTCACTCAAGCCATTACGTTTGAGAAAAGAGTAGGTTATGAAAAAAAACTGGTTATGAAATGCAGTGGGGAATGTGAATGACAAGTTCAAAGACAGACTAGGCTCTTTGGCTACCCCACAGTACGGCCAAAAGTGTTTGTGTTGCATTATCAATTGCTGCATCTAATGAAGTATTTTGCAAGAGGATAACCAAATACTCTATAGCCCTTGCAACTGTTTAAACATATAAATTAAACAACATTGTATTTTGTTATTGTTTAGAGAATAACATATATTTGTTTTTGGTGAATTTGTCAATCTCCTGCCTTCTGTAGCTTTTCTTGTTGATGAATTTAACACTATATTGCATCAACCTTTAATGGGTTTCAGATAACATGGTTTTGGCTAAAGCCTGACCTGGCGCACACCAAAGTCACACCATGGCAGTGCCATAACTATTTATACTTGTGCGTGATGCTCGTGTGGTGCGTGGTGCTAGTCTTCTCCTGAATAGAGGTATTGCAACTGAGGAAAGGCTACCAACTTTGATATTTCTATGGACTCGAAGAAGAACAAAAAGGTAAACGATGGCAGAACTGGCAGCAGAATTTACGTTAATGTCAACAGTTGCTAAGATTATCTTAACTATTTTGTAATGAACCATTTCCAGTTTAATTATGAACCATTAACTGTGTTATTGTGAATCGTTTACTGTGCCCTCGAACTCGTCCATGCTTCCTGTTTCCGCTTTGTTGCACAAAAAAAGTGTTGTGCGTACCCTTGGTTGGGAACAGCTATTATACCACAGGCTTAAGAGCAATACATTAGAATGATGGTAAAGGTTTTCTAACGGCCGCCATGTTAGCACATTTAACCTCATTGTTGATGATACTTTTTGAGTATTTTTGAGTATTTTGTGTATTGTACTGTATGTGAAACTTTGTGTTGTCCTTGCACTGTCTTGCTTTATCTTAGCCAGGTCGTAATTGCAAATGAAAATCACTTCTCAATCAGCCTAAGTGGTTAAATAAAGGGGAAAGTACCATTTCAAAATTAATAAAAATGACAATACGACAGCACCTCCAACCACTATTTTTTAAATAATGCTGTTAAAAAAGTAAAACACAGCAATGAAATGAACAAATGTTTTTAATGGGTGAGCATGTGGGATACATGTGGTGGAAACGATTTGCATGTGTACTTACACTGGAAATGTGATATTGTCAAAAATGTATTTAAAAAAGTTAGCAAAGTTATCAAGAATGCTCAACCCAGTCAGGGAATTGTCACTTAGTAACAGCTATGGGGGTAACTGTGCCAACTAGCAACAGCTTTGGGAGTAACTGTGTCACTAAGCAACAGCTATGGGGGTAAGTGTCACTTAGCAACAGCTATGGGGGTAATTGTGTCATCCTGTAAAGCTGTTAACAGCTGCTTGCTGATATATCTTTTGTTTTTTACAATTCAAATTGTATTTAATTGCATTTACATTGACGGAGGGTACAAAGAAAAATGGAATCACATTAGCCCTCAGTTGTCCCCATCCTCTCCCTCCACACAGTTAGTCATGGTGACCAGGAAATCATCCATTGAAAAAGCTGTAATTCTGTCATTTAGCCCCACAGCCCTGCTTGACCATCTGATCAGCACAACTGGAGCTGCAAGTAGGTTACATAATTATCTGACAGACAATTACATTTGTGTTATTGACACATTTACAATAATAACTCTTTCATTTTAACTCCCTACTTATGTTAAATGTGCACACAAACATTTAACATAAAAATTGAGTTTAGTATACGCACCCTTGTTTTTATTCAAATATGTTATATTTATTTTCATTGCCCCATATAAACAGTATTGATTAACCCTCCTTAATGTAATGACCATAGTATTTGTCTTGTGCCCTTTGCTAACAAATATGTTAGCTGTGTGTCCCCTTAAAAATATAAATAAATAAATTAACTGGTTTTGGATTTTGAGCAATATTCTGTAAATAGCTCACAGTGACTTTGAAGCAGCATGTTCCTGGTATCAATGACTCTAAAAGCTTTCCGGCCAGAACAATGGCTCAGGCTGGCAGCTATGAAATCGCATTTGAACCGCCGGAGCATAATGGCCAGCGAGTCGACCTGGCTCCTCCATTACCGTCATCTGAGCTCACTGTCAAAACCAAGTTATTGCCGGTAAACTTAATAATGACAGGATTATAGTAACGGACCACTTGCAACTCAATTTGTAACAACGCTCTCTGGCTCTTTCTTGGAAGCCTTGGACGTTTTAGCACCCTGGCGCCAAAGTCTGCCAAGCAATTAACGAGCATCAAGGAGATATCAAGAGGACCACTTGACTGTGACAAGGCATTACAGTTATCGGTCGATACATACGTCCTGGGAATGGAGGCATTTCTCATGCTCTTCTCTGAGTGTAAACAGCTATGAAGGGCTACATTACTAGGCAGACCTCCCTCTCACACTTCATCTATTTAGTTCAGTTACTGTAACATCGGGTGCTACTAATCACCCCAAAGCAGATAGTAGTGTGCTTTTAGATTTTTTACCAGTATACAAGAAAAAAACATTTGTCTTGGCAGTACGTGAGAGAGACAAGATTTGACATAACCAATTTGACATAAGTTTGCCTCAAGTGAACGCCTCTAATTTAAACATGGGTCCTCTTGTATGTAAAATACCTGCTCTCAGCCAGCTACACTGTTGACTAATCTAAGCTTTGAAACATCACTTTTCTGAACCTGTGCTGCAGTTGTGTTTACAAAATGGCTTCCCTCATGTCAACTACAGTATATTGTACACTTAACAGAACGTGTCTGTCTTACAGAGGGGATAAAAGGATTTTCCCAATTGATTGATGTTAGTCACTAACTCCTTTTTGTTGATAACACAGACATCCACAGATAAATCCTAGTCAACTTAGATCCATCACAACTATCCTCTTATTAACGTTTGACTGGTTCTTGTTTCTTTGTAGATAAAGGCATTTGTTGTAGCTAATAGATTTATATATATTTCTTTTGTCTTTGACAGATGTTTGGCAAAAGCAAAATTGTCAGAGCCTGTAGTCATTACATCTTTTAAATCAAATATGAACCTTCACTGTCATTGGTACAAGACTACAGTACGGCTATTAGTAAGACAGAAGACTTTTGTACATGTACTGTAGAGTTGTGCTAAAAAAATTTGCATACCCCTTGAGAATTGGTAATAGATTTTCTCAATTTTCCTTCTTTCCCAATTCCCTTTCTAATCTTGCCTTGTTGGCAGCTCCACAACTCCTTGTACAGATCTGTGGGATGACGAGGGGCACGCACATGGTTCATCCAACCTCATGTTGCCTGAGCCGCCAATTCTTTTCACACTGTTCACCCAACATGGAAGCATTACGTCAGATCATGCACAGGATGGTTGCATTCAGCTACTATACTTCCGCAAATGAATTTACAGACGCCGATCTGAACACAAGGAGTCATTGGAGAGCGATGTGGTAGGATAGATAATCTGATTTATCGAACCCAAATCTTAGGCAGCACTATGACAATTTTGCGCTGCCTCGTGTAGGAGGCCAAGGGAAATTTAGAGAACCCATGTTCAGGCTCGAACCCAAGACCAGGGTTGGGCAAACTACAGCCCGTAGGCCAGACGTGGCCCGCCGGGTCCTTTGATCCGGCCCGTGAGAAACCCTCCACAGTCTCCCGACGCTCTAGAGCATCAAGCTCGATTGTATCGCGATTGTCTCGCGAATCATACATGCTAGCAACTAAAGCTTCTAGGGGTGCAACGGATAAAAAAACTCACGGTTCAGATCGTTTCTCGGATCAGAGTCACGGATCAGATCATTTTTCGGATCAGCAAAAAAAGACAAGACAAATAAATATAAGATGTCTTTTGGTTTATTAACAATATGGGGAACAATATGAGAGAGAAATGTGATTATTATTGATTTTTGTTTAGGTACATTAAAACACGTTAAGCCTTTTTCTTACAATAGACTTTAATGAAGCAGAAAGGCTTAACGTCAGATAACGCCCATAATAATTGGAATTTGGGTTAGTAGTTTTTATCATTTTCAGTGGTTATGATGAGCAATATGAGAGAGAAATGTGGTTAATATAGATTTTTGTTCAGGTACATTAAATCACATTAAGCCTTTTCCTCGCCATAGGAGCCAATGAAAAAGAAAACTTTAACGTGAGATTACTTCTATAATCGTTGGATTTCGGTTTAGTTATTTTGACAGGCTTAAGTGTTCATGACAAGATATGTCCGTGAGAAATTTAGTGATGATTGACGATTGTTTAGGTACATTAAAACCACGTTAAGCTTTTTCACGTTACGTTTTAGTATGTCCCGTATGCGACGGGATGTCATGACGTGGCTCAAACACTTTCAGCATGTGTTTAAAATCCTCCTTTTGCACAACCGAATATGGCCTCATGTCTGCACCTATAAACACACCCATAGCGTTTGTGATAAACACACCCATAACGTTTGTCTGATTAATTGCTTAAATGCCACAGTGATAAGCGGTTGTTTTGCAACTTTCGTTTTACTCCTGTCCGTGAAACACTGGGGTGATGTCGCTTCAAATGCATGGCCATGCTTGATGTGTTTTCACTGTCATATAATAAAATGGCTTTCTTGTGCCACAGTGCCTACACACTGTCACGGTTTTATTCACCATCCTCTTTCCTTCATCATTATATTTAACAGGGAAACCAAAATGCTCCCATGCAGGGGATTTAAATGACTGAGGGCGTTCAAGCTCCTCAGTTGCTCCGCTCGCCATAACCACGCTGTGAGCGGACTGAACATGCGCACAACTTTTTTTTCAGAAATCAACCCGCGGATCACGTGTGTGCCAAAACGAAGATATTGATCCGAACGGATCACGGATCAATGATGATCCGTTGCACCACTAAAAGCTTGGTACCACTGGAAAGAAGAAGATCAGACAAAAATAATGTGTGGTGGCTCATCCATGTGGGTTTCTCACAGCCGGAGCCGGTCATGTTTTTTTACTTTTGTCTTTTTTACTAAACAAATTACAGACAGGAAGTGAAAATGACAAAATAGCAACTCTGCAATGATGTAGGACATCATCCTGCACAATACCAACATGGTACCAATATGATTGGAAAGGGGGGGTTCTGCTGATAAAATAATGCCAATGCAAATAATGAGGAGTGGTTCGTCCATGTGGATTAATAACAGCCGGAAATATCGTGTCTCAAAGTTTGGTACTTTTCACTGACTATATTTTGGTAAATTAAAAACATTACAGACAGAAATTAGGAAGTGAAAATGACAAAATAACATTTTGCACTAAAACAGGTTATTTTTGGGGGGGTTTGGGATGTTTTTTTATGTATAGGGAAATAGTAAATATATGTAGGCTACTCTACATACACACATATACACACACATACATACATATACTATATGACATCATGCATTAAAATTGTCACGAAAGTTTGGGTTTGATTTATTCTTGTAGCCAAGAGTCAATATGGGGAAAAACTATTTTTTACTAAAATTATTTTCCATATGCGCTGTTGTCTTGATTTGCTGTTGTCTGCGTGTATGCTAAATAAACGTGAAACAAACAGTATTGATTAAATTCTGAGACGTCAAAAACAAGGAAATGGTGTTATAAAACAAAACATTTATTTTCTGTAAGATATGCACGTAACTGTGTAGGGGGGAGGTTAATTTAATGAAATAACATTTCCTATTTTTCATGCATCGCTATAAAATGCAGCCCTTCACTTGGTTTCAAAAGCTCAATGTGGCCCTTAAGCAAAAATAGTTGCCCACCCCTGACGTAAACTGTCCTGCAATGCAGTGACTTAGCCCACTATACCACATGGAACCCCAGATGTACAATTTTTTTGAAAACATGAGTGAGCAAAAAAAACAATTGTCTCCTGGGATTCATATTGAACTCTAGGTCATAACAGAATGGCACAATCATAAAACAAAACACCTGTCCAAAAGCCTGCATACCCTCAGTTCTCAATTTGGTGTATTGCCCCCCAACAGCATGCAGTCGTTTGTTGTCTATGAGGTCTCGAATCCTTGTAGGTAGTATAGCTGCCCATTCGTCTCCAATGCCTCCAAGTCATGCAAAGTCTTTGGTTATCTTGCATGAACCACACGTTTGAGATCTTCCCAGAGTGGCTCAATGATTCAGGAGACTGTGATGGCCACTCCAGAACCTTCACCTTTTTCTTCTGTAAACACTGGAGGGTCAACTTGGCCTTGTGCTTAGGGTCATTGTCATGCTGTAAAGTCCAAGAGCGTCCTATTTGCAGTTTTCATGTAAAATAATGCAAATTGTCTGCCAGTATTCTTAGATAACATGCTGCATTTATCTTCCCATCAATTATCACAAGGTTCCCTGTGGCTTTAGGGCTCACACACCCCCAAAACATCAGGGAGCCACCACCATGCTTTACAGTAAGGATGGTATTATTTTCGTTGTTATAGATCTATGGTTGTGAAAATAAAGCTCTATTTTTGTCTCATCACTCTAAACTACAGTGTGCCAGAAGCTGTGAGGTGTGTCAGGTGTTGTGGGTATATTGTAACCTGGCTTTTTTGTGGCACTGGTGAGGTAATGGCTTCTAACTGGCAACTCGACCATGCAGCTCATTTTTGTTCAAGTGTCGTCATATTGTGCTCCTTGAAACAACCACACCGTCTTGATCCAGAGCAGCCTGTATGTCTTGAGTTTACCTGTGGGATTTTCTTTGTATCCTGAACAATTCTTCTGGCAGTTTTGGCTGAAACCTTTCTTGGTCTACCACACCTTGACTTGGCCATATTATCTAAATCAATGCCAAAATGCAACCAAGAAATGTGTAGAATATGTCCACATAACATCTGGACATATTGGATCATAATGGAACCTAGGTTCCATTGAACGTTACCTACTTCAACTTCACCACCTCAACTTAGTACAAAGGACATGCATTTTGTTGAACGTAACTACACTACAGTCCCCTTTTTGCAATTTCAGTGTCAGTATCATACCATATGATATATACACTAAATTATATTTTCCAGGCGTATCGTGTCACTAAGTGTCTGCATTATTGACAGGATCGAGTCTGGTTGCTTCCAAGAAACACAAATGGGTTTCCATGGTGATGTACCAAAACATTAGGCTTGGATTTTGGATGTTACTATGTAATCTTAGTAAAAAAGAGACATGAGTACAACTCCTCATCACCTACAACCCTGCATTTACTGTCATTCTGTGGTACTACACTAAATGGGTTTGCTAGTGTATTGCCTAGCAATAGTCCACATTAGTACATTAATGGTGTTTTTCTGATGGTTACTTAGGCTTCTAGTGCAATCAAAAGAAAATGTGCAAATAGTAATATAATAGCCCATACAAATCCAGAATTTACTCAGTCAGGAATCTCGAAACACCTTGTTCAATAAAGGCAAATCCACAACTACTTAGCGTTAAAGTACTTGACCAACACAACTGGTTGGTGTCTGTGTGAAAGTGGATGTGATCCCGGAATCGATTGATTGGATAATAAAACTGCGTACTTTGTGCAGGAATACTACTCATTGCATTCTTCCATTCAATAGCTACATGGCTATATACAAAGTTAGAGTGGGATTTTTTTAACAATGGGGAGTGCAAAAGAGGAAACACCTGAAGAGCTGGACAATGTCAACTTTGATATCAAGTATTATTGATTGGTAATATCCAACCATACATTTGAGCTGGAATACAGTGAAGAAGAAATATGGGAAGGGCTCCTGCCCAACTTTATCGGTTGAATCTATATAGCCGCTGTTTTGGTACTCTCCACCATTCTAGCTCTCGTGGCAACAGAGACAGAGAAAGTTTTGTTTAAATGTTATTAACATGCATAAATATATTTAAAGGGATAGAACCATAAATATCTGGTTTCAGAAATCTCATTATTTTATTACTTTGCTGTAAGAAGGAAGTACATGGTTGATTTATTGTTTAAATTGGAATTGACCTATTTTATGTGGTGTGATGTGTACCTATTCATTTACATAATGATGAGGACATTTATATCCTTTACTATTGGTTATATTTAATTTGACATTTGAATGGAGATACGTTGATTGGATTTGAACAGGAATGAGGAAATAATAACCAATGCATTTTGTACTGTATGTATAGATTGTTTTTTTAGAGAGGAATAGTTCATCTGAATCTAACCCAGGCGGTCAGTGGCGAGCCAACCGCAGAAGTGAACAAGCCAAGAGCCTGGTGTTGCCAGCCGAGGCATCTTTGGAACAATCATCATCCTGTGCCTACATTTCAAATACAGATAAGAACACACGTAAACCTACCCGGGTAGTGATAAGAACATACATACTCCAAACTTACCTATTTGGTGTTGTTTGTTCTCTGCTGACATTATACTACTTCAGGCTCCATAGTCATACCTAGAGTTTCTGATATTGGCCCAGCTTTAATTCATAGCTAATTAAATTAGTTATATTAGTATTCAGTTACATTTACCTAAGACATGGGTTACACACGCCTTTTCAAATCTCTGCTGAAACAGGATATTCAATTTAATGTGCAATTACCCTTTCAAATGTCACTTAATTGTTTAATGTTTTATATAAAATGGCCTCCACTTTGAGTGGACCAGAGTAAACATTTTGATTTGGGCTTACACTGTCAATTCCTATACTAAATCGTAAACTATTTTAAAATATATGAAAGATAAATATAAAAGAAATGTGAGGAGAATATATCCAAATAATCATAGCATATTAAAATATAATGTGGCAGGAATAATTAGACAGAAAGTCTGCTTAAACTAATAACACATGTATAATTGTATTTCTGTTGCCATGCCCTATATAACTGTGACACTTTTAGAGTTTGCTATTCACAAGAAACACTGCCTGATGTAAACATCAGAATCTCAGAAGTCCTAACATTAAGAATATGTGACTTGCATAAAACTGGAAACGGTTAAAAAATGATCTGTAAAAGCCTGAATTTTCTTCAGTCTATGTTAAGACAAAGGGCCCTATCTTGTACCCGGCGCAGCGCAGCCCGGAGCCCAACGCAAGTGTTTTAGCTAGTTTAATACCGACACAGTTGTCAATTTCTCATCCAGCACCCACGTCGTTGAAATAGCAAATGCACCTGCGCCCATCTTTGCGCCCATGGGCGTGCAGATTTTTACAGGTGTGTTCAGGATAATTCTTGGCTTAGTGCTATATCTTGAAGCTTCGAAAAGTGATCACGCCATTGACCAACAATGGTCTAAAGTCAATAGTGCAGCATGTCATTGTTATTTTAACAGCAAATTAGTCAAATGCACCTTGGTTTATGCACAGTGCGTGCACACTATGCTTGTTGCACAGACACAGGGAAGTGCAGCAGAACAAAAACATGCAAAAGATTACAAATAAAAATATTACGGTGCAAATCTGCCATCAAAATAGCAATGTGCCAAGGTAAAACACACCTATGAATTAATGAAGACACTAAATACAACCTTTTTGAACCATGCGCCGGGCGCATGGACTCTTTTTTCCACCATTAAACTAGCAAAAGTGGATTTGGACACGCCCAAAGTGCACTTGAACCATGCACTTTACGGGGTGCGTTTCGATCATTAAAATAGGGCCCAAATTGTCTATAAATGTCGAAAGTTCAGCAATGTTTCTAATCTTTCTAGGAATGGCCATTCTGTAAATATGACTCCAAGAGCAGAGCGCAGAATGCTCAGTGAGGTTAAGACGAATCCTAGAGTGTCAGCTAAAGAAATTGATGGAACATGCTAACATGTTGAGGAGTCTATGATAAAACACTAAACAAAAATCTAGTTCATTTCAGTATATCACGGAGGAACCCAGAACTGTCCAAAAAAACTACTGAAGTTTGCAAAAGAGCGCAAAGAAATTCCACAGCATTTCTGGAAAAATATTCTATAGACAGATGGAAACAAAGTCTAGTTGTTTGGAAGAACCATACAACACCAAGTGTGGAGAAAGAAGGCACAGCACAATGACATCAAATCCTCTTCCTAACAGTAACGTATGTTGGAGTGGACATCATGGCCTGGGCAGCTTGTTATATAATCAATGGAAAACTAAAATCTGAAGTACATCAAGGAAGTTTGGAGGACAATGTGTTGTCTGTCTGTCTGCCAAGTGATGCTCAAAAGATGTAGGGTGATGCAACAGGACAAGAACAAAAAGCACAGAATGAAATCAACAACATAATGACTTCAGAAGTAAATTCATCTTCAGGATTGGCCCAGTCGAGTCTTGATTTGAAATGACCTCAAGAGAGTGAAAAACGCCAGACATCCCAAGAACATTTATGAACTGAAACAGTTTTGTAAAGAAGAATAGTCCAAAATGTATCCTGACTGTTACAGGTTTGATCATACAGGTTGAAATTATTGGTGCAAAAGGAGTGTTATTAACCAGTTATTAAGTGAGCTAGTAAGTTGCCTGTATAACTAATACATAAATAGTGTAAGGAGCTGGTTGTTTAGTGTTAGTCTTCAGTCTGTGCATTTTTGTGTGTACTAGTTTGATTACATTTTGCCCCTTGAGGCACATTTATTTTGTCACAGTGGTTGTTTATATTAAACACCTTAGTGTTTGTCTCCTCTTCTTCCCACAAACACCATGGATCATTACACTTATTCTGTCATTCAGATAAAGATGTACTGGTCATACCCTTCTGGAGGAATAAACATATGAATATTCAGCAGCTGTTATGTGACCACTTACAACTATGTGTTTGACGGAGATACATACTTTTCAGGAAATGAAAAATAAACACAACTTGGTCAATATTGAGTGGTTATAAGTACCACCCGGTACAGACAGAAGAGGACTGGCCACCCCCTTGAGTCTGGCCTCTCTCTAGGTTTTTTCCCGTAGGTCTCACCCACTAGGGAGTTTTTCCTAGCCACTGTGCATCACTTGTGTTGCTTGGTTCTGGGGGTCTCGGGCCTGGTGTCTGTCAAAGCACTTTGTGACAACTGCTGTTGTAAAAAGGGCTTTATAAATAAATTTGATTGATGATTGATTGATTAATCAACATGTAAACATTGAAACTTTCATTTTAGAATAAGAAAAAAAAACGTAAGGGTGCTGTAGACAATTAATTAAGTTACATTAAAATCTGTGTGGTGATCTAGAACATTACAAAAACCTGTTCAGCTAACGTTTGAAATAATATACTGTACATTATACACTATATTTATTTAGCTAACTTTCAGTTGTATGTTTATATTGTTACTTTTAAAATAAGGAGCAATCAGTTCCGTCTGCTGAACTATATGACATTCACATCAGCACAGGCTCTTATACAAGTAGACACATAAATTCCAGCATTCAATCTTATAAAGAGCAACTTACAGTAACATACATTTTCATACTTTGTTGTACTTGTCCCCTGTGGGAATTAAACATTACAAGACAGGACTGTTCCGATGTGACTATATGAATTGTTATTGTTACTGCAATCGAAATGTGATCGTAGCCTTTTTGTGAGTCATGAATGCAGACATGTTTAGAAAATAAAGGTTCCAAAATAATACATTTAAATCTACTGCTTTTTTGGTTTGAAAGTCAAATTGTTGTCTTTGTTTGAAACCACAGTTGACAGTGCCATTCCCTCGCAAAGATGGGTGGGGCTAAGTTTTAGGAGGGTGTGAACGACCTTTAATAGGTGTGAACAAAGTAGACCTCTGTTGGAATGAGATTTATGTCTAATATTTGAGGGGAAATTTCTGCTATTCCAAGTTCGAACCATAATAGCTTTCCAAAAGTTCCTTCTATTTCAGGGCATGACATTCCATTTGAAAGCTATCAATCCGTACTTTTGTCCTAAAATGTAAAAAAGTAGACTTTGGGGATGATAAGCCCAAATATGTAGGTGATGGGTCAAATACTGTATGTTAGAACAAGGAGAGAAATGCAAGCAGACCCTAGCTACATGAAGAATGTAAAGGTGATGGGTCAGATACTGTATGTTAGAACAGGGAGAGAAATGCAAGCAGACCCTAGCTACATGAAGAATGTAAAGGTGATGGGTCAGATACTGTATGTTAGAACAAAGAGAGAAATGCAAGCAGACCCTAGCTA
>JACXGM010000110.1:0-53533 GCA_016801145.1 Umbra pygmaea
GGTTCCAAGTCGCACCTCATGTGTTCTGGGTGTGTCACAAGTCCCAGAGTTTGCTGGGCCCCTACCACCCCAAGGACACACGTCGACACCACAACACCCAGAGAGGTACTCCCCGGCGCCATCTGGAGTACCAGGTGGAGGACTTTAGTTCTACACATGAAGGTAAGAATTAACATTGGCAGACACTGCAATTTATTTATTTCTGTGGGCTGTGATATAACCTGATATTTAGGACTGAATAATGTACTGTATTTTCAGAATATCTTGAGAAGATTGTCCATCTGAGTGCTGCAGTCAGGTAAACACATGACTCTAGTTATGCTTTGTGTCTTCATAAAACACTGGCCTGAATTTTTGCCCTTTACTAAAATGCAATACTGTACAGCCTTTTGAAAATGCCATGTATAAGGCAGTTATCTTTATTTCACTCTTTACTTATTGACATTTCTTTGCTTTTTAGCTTCAGATAAGAGGCAGACTGAGGAGATTGTACATCTGAGTGCCCAGCTGGCACTGCAGTCAGGTAAACATATGACTCTAGTTATGCTTTGTCTTCATAAAACACTTCATTTGTAGGTTTGCTGTTTTGTCTGTTAAGGCTGGTAACGACCTGAAGAACAAGGTGTGGCGAATGCTAGCATGCATTTATACTTTATTATTAGATTCATGTTCATTTTATAAATACTTTTTTCTCAATCATGTCAGACCATTTAAATACATTAATGGGTTAATGTATTACAGGAGCAATAAGGAAGAATGCTGCCACCCAGGATGCCACTGACAAGGCTGTCCAGAACCAGGTCACCAGGTATCTGAAAGGGGCAGCTGAGCATGCGGGGGTCCAATGGACCTGCCGGGAATACGGATGATACGGCACCAGCACAACGCTTGTCACTTCTTGATACAGCCACTGCACCGCCCTCGACAACAAAGCACTACAGAAGCTGATCGAGGGCCCTCCATCCATAGCCACCTGACAATATGTACCTACATTGGACTTTTGACTCGTTTGTTTATATTGATTAGAGTATTGTTTTTATTACTAGTGTTATCTGCATTGTTGGGGAAGACTGAAGGTAATCTGAAAAAAATTGTTAAGATTAAATTGAATACATTTGCACATGTATATTTTGTATGCTTGCTGAATAATGCACAGGTTTTTTTACATGCGTCTTTGCACTATTTGAACCAAATTGTTGGGATTGAATTAAATACATTTGCACATGTATATTTTGTATGCTTGCTGTATAATGCACAGGTTTTTCAATTGCATCTTGCCCTTGCACTATTTTAAATAAAATGTTAGGATTGAATTAAATGCATTGTCATTTGTGATATAAGTGAAATCTGATTATATTATTTATTAGTAATAAAAAGCCTAATATTGGGGTATGAGGCATCCCGCTGGGTTCTGTGCAAAAAAGCGGCTTGCCGCGGGCGCGCCGCTGTCGGGCCGCTGATCAGGGTATTGTTTATTAAAAGCGGCCCACCGGTGGGGCGCCTGCGGCAAAAAGGCAGCTTGCCGCCGGCGCGCCGCTGGTCAGCCACTTTGCAACAAAGCTCAGCGGCCGAGGTGGCAAAAAGCCGGCGTGCCGCCGGTGGCCCGCTTGCGTGTTGCCTACTGGGAAGACTTGAGACTTGACTTGGACTCTAGCTCAGAGACTTGAGACTTGACTTGGACTCATTTGCTTTTTGTCTGAAAATGGTTTGTTTGTTTTCATGTGTGCTTGAAACATTTAAAGAAAACAATAGGGTGCCATCATGAGATAGAATTTAGCAGTAGAACAAAAGGATTCATTAAATAATCTTTTACAAGATAGCATTGAATTTGAATGAAGTCGGTTCAATCTAAAAAACATAGCTTAGATGTAGCCATTTTTTTGTAGCTTAGCTTGCTACATTTTCCTGGGGGAGCTTCAGTGTAGTGAAGCTTCATTTAGTGTAGAATAACTAGTAGCTTAGCTCACTACATTTTACAAGTAGCTTGCCCAACACTGGATGTTGATCAGCCAATTCAAATATAGAAAAGTAAATATTCCTACATATCCAGAAGAACATCATTTACATTGCAGGTCAAGAATGTGTAATATTTATTAGATGTCAATGGTTTACGTCTCCTTCCCTAATTAAGTAAGAGAAAAACGTTTGTAAACGCGAACACAATAGACGTTTGTGTTTGAATTTGCCCTAACTAAGCATTGCAGAAGTTTTGTGTAAGATGAGAATGTCTGTTTGAAGTGACTTTCTCCAAAACAGGAATAATTACCTAATCATATTATTCTGTTAAGGTATTTTATTGTTTTATTATAATCGGTACACAATTAGCTGTACAATCAATGTAATCTATTGAAGAAAATATAAATAGGCTACATCATATTTCCTTTTAAGTTATATTTCTTAATGTCAGTGTGTCAGAACTCAGAAATACCACTATTTTGTTCACCCAGAAGTTTTGCAAACTACCGACATTTGTCTTTCCTCTCTGAAGGTGGCTTTCAGAGGCTAGGTGGGGCGTTGCTCATGCCGTTTTCTACAGTTACAGTATGCACTGAATTGCATCCTTCATTCTTTCCTGTACTTAAATGTACTGGTATCGGTATCAGCCCATCCCTAGTTAAGGTCCTGCTAGTAAAAATATATAAAAATCCATCAAACTCACCAAAGCTGCTCATTATTTGAAAACGAAGTCCTTTCTTTTTTAAAAAGACTTCTATGACCTGGTCGTACAGCACATCTTTGCCTTAAGTTCCAATAAAAGATCTTGCCCAGTGCTGAGAGTCGATCCTGCCCAGTCCTAAATTCGCCAGCAAAGCTACTTCTTCACCTCCATCTGCCATTCTGCTAAAAGTAAAAATCTAACAATCTAAAAATTGAAAGTTTAAAGAAATCGGAGAAGGGAGAGCTAAGCTGGGAGAGCTAAGCTAGTTGTTATTCGGATGGCGGACTTTTTTTACTTTTTTTTGCAGAACTTTATTGAACTGCCCCTCCTATCAGCAACAGAAACGATGCTGACGTAAGGCTAGGCCTGCAGAAACGCTTTACTTGGTCAAAGAACACACCCAACATGGTAAAGTCGAAATCTGATTGGTTAAAAATATGACAATCAAAAACATGGTCCTGATGGGCTTCAACAGCAGATGGTATTCACTCGGAATTCTGAAGGCCCTAGTCTACCCGGAGACAACACAGATTAAAAAATCTTATTGGATAAAAGCTTTCATTTATATGAGCTGTGCTAAAAGCAAGGCAACTGAAAAGAACGTATTGTAGCAATGAAATCCCCATATAGACTAATTTAAATGAACTTTGTAAAATATATATTATTAAAAAATATATTAAAGAAGTACAAAAATACATTTCTGATTCTGATTATCTTTGGGCCTGCAGAGAAGGCCTTGCAGGCCCTGACGGCCCACCACTGTTTGATATATACTGCCAACTCCTAAATTCAGAACTACATTTTTGAGTAAATAAACGTGTGTTATGTGGACCCATTCATTCTGCCTCCTGACTATTCCACCTTGTTACAGAATGAAGGAGCATAAACAAAGGAGGTCACAGAGTAAACCAGCTGTCCTCTCGCTGCGGATAAACTGCAGAAGACCTTCACAGCTGAGCACGGAGACGGCTGATAAAGTAGAGTACAACCTTCTCTGTGCTTACTTCGGGTACACCCCCCCAATGGGGCCAAGGGGAGTACCACCATGTCACCAGAGCCCGCTCCAGGGCTGCCAGCCCCTCTCTACACCGATGAGAATCTGGAGATGTTCTCTTCAGATGAGGAGGAGACAGAGGAGTATGGGGCAGAGACTGAGAGACATGAAGGGGAGTTCTACAGGCTCCCAATATGGATGCGCCACTCCCTTGCTTCCCCCAAGGCTCCGTCCCTGGCTGTTGTCATCATCCTAGTAGTCTAGAAGGAGGCTCCGCCCCCAGCTGCTGTCATCCTCCCAGCAGTCCAGAAAAAGGCTCCGACCCCTGCTGCTTGTTCATCCCCTGCAGGCGAGAAGGCTCCGCCCCAGCTGCAAGGCTTTCTTTCTCCGGTGCCATCACCAACTGCAGAGTAAACTCTGCCCCCTTCTGTAACGCCACCTGCAGCTACTCCAGAGGAAGCTCCGCCCCTTGACGAGCCTCCATCAGCTGCTGCGGGGACCCGAGTCTGTGCATCTCCATCTCCTTCACTGGTGTGTGCAGCTCCAGTTCCCTCTCCGTTTTTTTAGGTGGATGTACTGTTTGTCTGCTGACTGTGTCATGGGGTCTGTCTCCATCTTGTGTTTGTTCTTCATCGTTTGATGTGAGCCTGTACCTCCTGTGTTATAGAGTAATATATTTGATTGTATTTCAGTTGCCTTGTAGTTTATTATTTTATGGGTGAATGTTGCCCAGTGTTTAAAGTACTACCAGACTCTGGGATTTCAACACAGTGCCACAGTGAATAAGAAATAAAACGCAACACCAACATCAATAAGGAGAGTTCAAACACAGCTCCAAAGTGAATAGGAAGAGTTAAAACATAACACCAAAGTAAATCGGAAGAGTTAAAACAACACCAAAGTAAATAGGGAAGAGTTAAAACACAGCACCACAGAGAATAGGAAGAGTTCATTGACAGCACTTAGGTGAATATGAAGTTAAATCACAGCACCAAAGTGAATCGGAGTTGAAACACAAAACCAAAGACAATATAGTATTGGCATCTTTTTTGTAGAGATAAATCGATGTGGCACACAAAGTTTTTTAGATGCACACCCACATTATTTTTTTTGGCTAAGCTACTGCTTGTGGTTTATTATTTTATGGGTGAATATTGCCCAGTGTTTAAAGTACTACCAGAATCTGGCGTTCAAACACAGCACCAAAGTGAATAAGAAGTAAAAAACAACATGAACATCAATAAGAAGAGTTCAAACACAGCACCAAAGTGAAAAGGAAGAGTTAGATCATAACACCAAAGTAAATAGGAATAATTAACACACAGCACCACAGGGAATAGGAAGAGTTCAATGACAGCACCTAGGTGAATATGAAGTTAAATCACAGCACCACAGGGAATAGGAAACTAAATCACAGCACCAAAGTGAATAGGAAGAGTTAAAACAACACCTAGGTGAATAGGAAGAGTTGAATCAGCACTAAAGTGATTCCATAGAAAATAATGTCATGAAAAAAACATCTTATTTTGAGGGCGTGTGAAAGAATCAAAATGTATTTCTTGTGGGTTTTTTCTATATCATCCCAACAGACGTATAAGGTAACAGGTGGTGCAGTTCTTGTAAAACCACTGCAACATGTCAGGGGCCAATCATGAAGATGGTACACACAAGGGATTATTTATATTGATTTTCATCTTTTATTTTTTAATTAGCACAAGGCTTGGGTCTTAATCAGATTGCTTTCCCCCGCTAATGCTATTGATTTTTGGTACACTCCTCTAAATCCACTCTGCTCCTTATTACATCCCTGTTGCTTCCCCTGTGGGTTGTGTTCACCGTGTTACCAAACATGTAGCCTGCTTCTGATGCGGCCAGAAACAGTTTGATTGAAAGTGACAAAATAACACCCCTCTGCTGTCCCGCAGGCCCAATTGTATTACCTTGTTACGAACTTCCCTTGGGAACAGGCGACCGCTGTGCATTCTGGGTAAGTGTGCAGAACAGACACTTGAATATCATCCTACTGATCTTTAAACCTTATCGTGGGAATTATTTAGCGTGTACAGCTCAGAGATACACAGCCCAGAGGCTGGAGGGCTGTTTATGGCTTATGTCAATCCTCTCACGATAAGGCTTGATGGCTTCCTTGCACAGAAATGAGCCTTTTATATCAACATGTTATTTTTTTTAGCACAACTATTCACGCAATAATGAGCTCCAGTGTACGACATCACTCAGGATGATTACTCTCTCGAAACATGAAGACTTCACTGTATTAACGGAGATCAGATATGGTCATGCCTGCTCACCAATTTGGCTAAGCCTGAGTGGAAAGTCAATTAATTGCATGATCACACAGTCATTGTGTTGCATCCATCCATTGAGGAATGTAATTATAGTATGGTAAATTCTTTCACATGGACATGAACGGAGGTGAAAGCGTTCTGTCATCCAATTTAATGCAGACTTCTCATGGTTTACTGTAGTACTCAAACAATTCAGTCCAACTTTACCTTACATTTAGTAACAAAGCGCTGTCAATGTTATATGTAAGGCAATACATTTTGTTCCCCACTAAACAACAAAAGTCCCTGTGTATTTTATGCAGTGCAACAGCATCGCTGTTACATAGATGAAAGCGCAATATGACAAAGCATTTATAGTTCAAAAGGTGAAGGTGTGTTGGATTATGTTTGCTATATCTCGCCGCAAATGTAATTGACTCAACATTTTGAAAGCTATGGAAACAACAGCTCTGACTCAACTCCAGCCCCGGTCCTGCCCAATCTTACCATGCCAGTATCTCCCAGCTATTATTGTGAGAGGATGCCTCTTATTTCCCTCATTAAGAGTAAATGATCCCCCGAATGCTGTAAGATTGAGCTCCATGCCGGCTATGGGTGGTTCCCGTGAGAGTTAGCCTACGCCCACTGCAGCCTGATATTAATTACAAGCCTAAGACAAGGTGGTGGTGCCTCAAGGCAGAACATTTGTGTCTTTTTGTTTCTGGCAGTGGCTCTGGGGTCTGTGAGGGTGTTCATTAGGACATTATAAGCTACAGATGGTTTAGAAACATTCCCATACCCAATGGAATACACTGTACTGTAATCCATAGTATAAATGCTCAACTCAAAATTAGGTTACATATTTAGGCCTGCAATCAAAAATAAACTGTCATTTCACACCGTTTATCATGCATTGTTTTTTGGTGTTTGTGTTGTGGTTCAGTAAGCAATTATGCCTATTTGACCAACACTTTTTACATGAAAGCCTTCCTGTTTATAAAATGCATTCACACGTTCACTGCTAAGGATTCTGACATGCAGGGATGTAATCAGGAATACTGTATATTTTTTAATAATAAAACAATTGTTTACAGATATCTGGGAATGCTCTATTTTTCAAGTCATATAAATAAGAACTAATGACCGCAATGCAATTAAACATATAAACAATATTCATGAGTACTTGAGGCATGGATTCTTTTTCTTACATGTTGCATTAACATGGTTTTGTCTATTTCATCCCTACAAAGGGGTGTGCTTGTCCTCCACAAGGAAATATGTTCTTAGCTAAAGGAATATGAAATGAGCTATATTTCCTCTTGGACATCAAAATAGGCTAAGTGAAAGATTACCAAATCCTCCAGAGAAGCACTAGTCATCCAGAACAGTAGCCAGACTATTCTTTCAAATGGCTTCTCACCCCTCCTTTGAATGTATCAGTATCATTATTATTATTGAAAAGTATGTCTGAAATCTATGCAAATAAATGTTTTCTTAAGTTACGATTTAAATTAGCATACTGGTAAACAGAGTACAGTTCATGTTTAACTGTTAACTGAAAAGAGTGTGTGCATCATTAGCAACAAACAAAAATCATTGTAGAGTTGTTCAAAACATCGTCAATGTACGGTACTGTAACCTCTGAAATGGCCCTTCAGTTCTTGGTAAACAGAACACCATGCAACATTGTGCTAGCCTTTTGGCAACACAATCTGTCTTCATTTTTTCATGAAAGCCTATGAGCTGACTGGTAAAGGAGCAGCAGGCAGAAAACAGGCGGCATATTTACTTCCAGCTCATTTATTCTCATTATGCAGCCCTCCAGACGTCAATGAGGGGATTTCTGCCCCACAGAGATACCCACCATAGGAAAAAGGGTGGGGGGAGTGAACGAGTGAGAGAGAGAGAGGGTGGGGGAGAGAACAAGCAACAGCGTGTGAGAGAGAAAGAGAGAGAGAGAGTGGGAGAGAGGAAGAGAGAGGAAGAGAGAAGGAGAGAGAAGAAGAGAGAGGAAGAAAGAGGTAGAGAGAGAGAGAGAGAGGAAGAGAGAGGGAGAGAGAGGTTTAATGATATATAAAGGAGAAGAGGTCACAGGATTATAAGAGCAGTGCATTCATTCATACTAGGCCTGTGAACTTTGACACCTATTACAGAGATACCCACTGTTTGCGTATCCAACGTTGACGACACAAGTTTATTAATTTCCTCTTTCTCCTAATCCATAAGACATTAAGCATTTTGACTCATAATATATGGTGTGTCTGGTGACGGAGGATGTGATCCTGGAGATGCTGGTGATATCATATACTACTTACAGTATGCACTACAGGATCTGTTTTGGCCATAATCCGCATTTTCATAAAATCTTCAAATGCATTCCATAAATGCAATTCATTGGCTATGTTTTATTAAATTAAATTAGGGATCTTCTAGAAGCATGACTTCTGATCTGATTCGCAGGAATGATTTTCATAGATAGGCTTAAGTTATCACAACCAGTGATGGAAAGAGTACTGTATCTAGTATTTTTATTTACTTAATAGGAATACTATATATAATTAATTGATTAATTACTGAGAGTAAAAAATATATATAAAATGACAGTGATAATCAACGCTTTGGTGCTTGTCTGTTTGTTCATGTATTAAATTAAAAACGAAGGGGAGGAAATGAACAGTAGGAACAACGCTTATCACTCACTGCCGTTTCCTGAATAGCTCAGTCCATCAACCCCATCTTTAGCACTGCTACTTGAATCACATTACTAGTAAAAGGAAAGCGACTGACATTCAACATTTCAAAAAGTACAAAAACACAGATCTACAGACTTCCAGTCTCAAGACTATTGGTGTTCATGCCCATTGAAACTGGGGGCACGTGCCCCTCACATTTTTTAGGCCAAGTGGATTTTCGTTTTAATATCTGTAATTGTCGGCACATGTTTCCATGTGTTGTGCACACTGTGCTACCTTAAAAAAAATAGGTGCATGACACCTCTGCCTGTGACCATAATGTCAGCTGACTACTCCCAGAAACGCAAAACATTATTATTGCCAAGCTTTTGAAGTTGTTGCCTGAAAAACTTGATTTGGAAGGTGTGTTTCAATTATGAAACAGAACCATTAGTCACTTAACATATAAACACAAACATAATTTGATATGTCTGATCTCCAGCAACAATGTCTATCTTACTAACTCAAACTTCCATACAAACCTGATGTTTCTTTTCACATGTACTGTAGGCTGAATTGAGCACGCTCTCTGTGCATTCTTCGTGCTTAGTTGGGTTGGTACATTAATTGTACTGTAGAGGTTATAAATGCGTTGTGCCATTAGTGTGCCTTCTGCCCTTCAAATACTCAGACAGGTGTTCTCGGTCTGACAAGAAATCGAATTGTATTTAATGCAGCACTCTATATAATGTGGAGTGTGCCTCATGTCAATCTCCTATTACACTCAGTGCTCAGTGAATGGCATCGTGTAATCTTGTCAATGTGATTAAAATGGGCTAAATTAGATTAGGGCTCATTCTATTCAGTCTGTTCATTTCCTTTCTCAGACGTATTAGGTTTAGCACTTGAAAGAACAGGTTGAAATCCACTATAGTAAATAAAACCCACCTCAGGATGTGAAAAGTGATGTACATTTTCAAACAGAATTAACATTGTCATCGTTCATCTGACACTCTTATCCAGAGTGACATGCAGTTAAAGCATTCACCTCAAAATAACTTGGTGGTTCAAGCACACAACTCATGGTGATATCGCTAAGCAAAGGCAGTTGTGGATAGAATGCAAATGTACATGTCATTTGTGAACATTCCTTTACAAAATGCAAGGTGAGGGAGTCGGGGGTGCAGAGGCTGTGGAGTTATTTTCGATAAACTTCTAAATACACATTTCTGGAAAACATTTAGAGACCACTGCAAATTTGATTACATCAGCATCTCTACATGTATGGCAGCCATTCTATTCCAGTTATTTTGTTGGATTGCATCACAGGCACATGTAATTCTACTGAATAAGGTAGTACTTACTAGCTGCTGGCTCCAACCGTACATCTCAGAAGTTCTCCCCAATTACGTTCTCAGAAAAACTATTTTGAAAACCTACATTACGTTATATGCCAACATATTTAGGTTTTTTTACGTTTGAACTGCACGTTTTGTTATTAGGCTATATTTGTACTTCAATTACGTTGCTCCGGTACATTTTGTTTAGCGGATTTATGCGAGAACATTCCATACATTCCATAGTGTTCGAAATTATATTGCAACATTCACAGTTAAGGTTAGGTAGGAGGATACTAACGGTTAAGGTTAGGCATGAGGTTACTAACGGTTAAGGTTAGATATGACGTTACTGCAACCGTAAATCTCAGAATTTCTCCCAAATTACGTTCTCAGGAAACTATTTTGAAAACCTAAATTACGTTCTATGCCAACCTATTTAGGGTGTTTTTATGTTTGAACTGCACGTTTTGTTATTAGGCTATATTTGTACTTGAATTACGTTGCTCCGGTACATTTCGTTTAACGGATTTATGCGAGAACATTCCATACATTCCATAGCGTTCGAAATTATATTGCAACATTCACAGTTAAGGTTAGGTAGGAGGATACTAACGGTTAAGGTTAGGTAGGAGGATACTAACGGTTAAGGTTAGGCATGAGGTTACTAACGGTTAAGGTTAGATATGACGTTACTGAGGTTAAGGTTAGAATTAAGGTTAGGGTTAACATTACAAAAACCGACAATCGCGTGTCTGTACAACAAAACACAAAAAGTTCCAGTCTGGATTTGAACTCGCGAACACTGGTATGCAAGTCGCGGATTTATATGCCCGTCCACCATCCCCGACCTCCACCCTAGCAAAAACGATGCTATTTACATGCTACGTCATGATCTTCTAATGTTCATATTGAACGTTATTCAAGTGTTCAATTTAGTTCCCTACAAACGTAATTGACCCTCTCATACGTTCATATTTGACATATTTCTGTTTTACAAAATAGTTCCCTCAGAACGTATTTACTGTGATTTAGGGCTGCGTTACTGAGGTTAAGGTTAGAATTAAGGTTAGGGTTAACATTACAAAAACCGACAATCGCCTGTCTGCATGATGCAAGCAATGTAGAACAAAACACACACAAAGTTCTGGTCTGGATTTGAACTCGCGAACACTGGCATGCGGATTTATACGCGCGGATTTATACGCCCGTCCACCATCCCCGACCACCGCCCTAACAAAAACTATGCTATTTACATGCTTCGTCATGATCTTCATATGTTCATATTTAACGTTATTCGAGTGTTCAATTTAGTTCCCAACAAACGTAATTGACCCTTTCATACGTTCATATTTGACATATTTAGGTTTTACAAAATAATTCCCTAAGAACGTATTTAATGTGATTTAGGGCTGTTTCAGCTGCACATTTTGCTATTATAGGCTATATTTGTACTTCTATTACGTTTCCCCTGCACATTTCGTTTAGCGGGTTCATACGAGAATGTTCCAGACATTCCATACATTCCATAGTGTTCAAAATTATATTGCAACGTTCAGTTAAGGTTAGGCATGAGAATACTAACGGTTAAGGTTAGGCATGACGTTACTAACGGTTAAGGTTAGACATTACTTTTTTTACCTTTTATTTAACCAGGTAAGTTGACTAAAAACAATTTCTTTACAGCAACGACCTGGGAGCAATTAGGGTGAAGTGACTTCCCCAAGGACACAACAAAATTTGGTTCATTCGGGAGTCGAACTGGCAACCTTCTGACTACAAGTCTGACTCCTTAAGCACTGAGCCATATGCAATTTTGCAATTTTTTCAGATCAGGTCACTGTCATGGCCAGCCCAATCTCAAGACCTGAACCCAATTGAAAACCTCAGGAATGTGGTCAATGTAATGTATATATAAAATATACACTCACCTAAAGGATTATTAGGAACACCCGGTCAATTTCTCATTAATGCAATTATCTTCTTAACCAATCACATGACAGTTGTTGCAATGCATTTAGGGGTGTGGTCCTGGTCAAGACAATCTCCTGAACTCCAAACTGAGTGTCAGAATTGGAAAGGTGATTTAAGCAATTCTGAGCGTGGCATTGTTGTTGGTGCCAGACGGGCCGGTCTGAGTATTTCACAATCTGCTCAGTTACTGGGATTTTCACGCACAACCATTTCTAATGGTGTGAAAAGGGAAAAACATCCAGTATGCGGCAGTCCTGTGGGCAAAAATGCTTTGATGCTAGAGGTCAGAGGAGAATGGGCCGACTGCTTCAAGCTGATAGAAGGGCAAATTTGACTGAAATACATTCGAGGTATGCAGCAAAGCATTTGTGAAGCCACAACATGCACAACCTTGAGGCAGATGGTCTACAACAGCGGAAGACCCCACCGTGTACCACTCATCTCCTCTACAAATAGGAAAAAGAGGCTACAATTTGCAAGAGCACACCAAAATTGGACAGTTAAAGACTGGAAAAATGTTACCTTGTCTGATGAGTCTGATTTCTGTTGAGACATTCAGATGGTAGAGTCAGAATTTGGCGTAAACAGAATGAGAACATGGATCCATCATGCCTTGTTACCACTGTGCAGGCTGGTGGTGGTGGTGTAATGGTTTGGGGGATGTTTTTTGGCACACTTTAGGCCTCTTAGTGCCAATTGGGCATTGTTTATATGCCACAGCCTACCTGAGCATTGTTTCTGACCATGTCCATCCCTTTATGGCCACCATGTACCCATCCTCTGACGGCTACTTCCAGCAGGATAATGCACCAAGTCACAAAGCTCGAATAATTTCAAATTGGTTTCTTGAACATGACAATGAGTTCACTGTACTAAAATGGCCTCCACAGTCACCAGATCTCAACCCAATAGAGCATCTTTGGGATGTGGTGAAACGGGAGCTTCGTGCCCTGGATGTGCATCCCACAAATCTCCATCAACTGCAAGATGCTATCCTATCAATATGGGCCAACATTTCTAATGAATTCTTTCAGCACCTTGTTGAATCAATGCCACATAGAATTAAGGCAGTTCTGAAGGCAAAAGGGGGTCAAACATTATTAGTATGGTGTTCCTAATAATCCTTTAGGTGAGTGTAGACATGCACTGAAAATAAATGAAACTTTTTCTACTTTAAGGGGAAACTGGTTTCTTCATTATTGTGCCAGAACATAGAAGAGCTTTGACTAGACTGATAGGGTTGGGATTTCCAGACAATGGGGATCTTGAGAAGGCTGAAAACAAGACAGGCTGTTGCGTTCTGGATTCTGAAGTTGCCCAGGTTTAACGACACAAGCCGGAAACCTTAATAACACTGAGTTGTGGTAGTCAAGACGAAGATCAATCACATGCTTCCTCCAAGGACTATTCTCAAGCAGAACCCAAGGGCATAGCCGGAATGCCACAATCAGGATTCAAACCCTGGCCACCGTGTTGTAGTTGTGCTGCGAGGCAGCGACTGTGCCACACTTCAGCCCAAAATGTAGTCTACCTTGACCCTGTGCAGACCAGACAGGATCTCCTGAAATCCAAGTTAGCCCTCAGTAATTTGAGGAGGTTAAAATCCAAATTCATAGCTACTGGACCTCCCCACCCACAGTGCTGGTCACTGGTATGCAGATTGATTTAACGATGCCTTTCATACAGCTGTTTGAGTTGAGGATACAAACGCCACCCTCAGCAGACCTTATGGCATGGTGTCTACCTCATGTGACCATTGGTTCTCATTCACACTTGTTTTTATGAAAATAAATATTTTATGTTGTTGCATGTTTAGTCTACATGCACAATATTTTCTCTATTCAAAGATTGTTCTGTTAGGCTCTTGATTTACATTCACAAATGTTTAATTCCATTTTCCTTCCATTTGTTTTATTTGGGGGCTGCTACCTACCCCCACCCTCTCCCTCCCGCAAACCTGCCTGACCATTCTGTGAGTGGAATAATGTTGCTGTCATTGAGGGTGTGTTAACCCGGTCACAGCGTTGAGAAGTTGTGGAGGGATTTCTCGGTTGCCATGGAATTCTAAAAGCTATTGACTGCGATAGGGTCCCTTTCTCTAAATGTCTTTGTAGAAGAAAACCTATTACTTTTTTTTCAGCGGCAACGATAGCATCTACGCCGGGGAAAGCTTTCTCATGTCATTCTAGTTTCGTCTGACCAATAGCGCACGTTTTTTTTCAGGAGTGCTAAGCATCAGGAGTGCTAAGCATCTCAGCCAGTAGTAAACGAAATTCAACCTCTATAAACGAGTGGAGCAAGAGGAAGTGCGCTTAAAAGGTAAATGTATTTACTTTAATACATGTTTATTTGTATATGCCAAGTTACATGTTGGCGTCTATCATTTGTTGTTTATTAGTTGATCGCATACTTCTATCTCAAGTTGTCAATAATCAAAGCAATAATCAAAGCATATAGCCTATGGCAAATCGAAATAGCGTTAAATGTAATGTCAAGTATTAAATAAAAGAAAAATTAAAAAATTAAGAAAACAGAATATCGAATAGAAAAGTAGTCATCACATTTTAAGCCTAAATTGGTATTTGCCTCTATTTCGTGTGGCATATGTCATTGTACGGAATGATGAAAAATGTTGGCTTACATTGATAAAATTATTGATTTCCACGTGGATTTCTAAAACTATAGCCTATCCACTGATTACACAGCCTAGTGCTTTATGTTGCATAGCAACACTGCCATGGCCAGGGATGTCTTGTTGAGTCAATAGTACCGGATAAAAATATATATAACTTTAAATATTGTCCCACACATGACATGCTATAATTTCTTCAGATATTTGGAGAAACTGACCAACCTTTCCTTCACAAAAATGTACCATAATAGTACATTTAAAACAAATTTTAATGCATTTTTGTCATTACCATGGCTGAAAACAAATATACAATGAAACAGGTGGAAATACAGTGATATTTTGTGTCCATCCTTCAACATCATGCTACGGGACTTGGTATTTATACCACTGTTTAGTCATGGAGCTATGAGTACACCGCACAATAACATTACCATCCACTATAAAAAGTCTACTATCATTCAAATAGTTTACTATGGTCTTAACCTTAGAGGATACTACAACAATGGTACTGATATTGTATCTTAAACAAACCATATGGAATTGCATATTTCATGCCAAGGGATATAATACAGTGGATTTGACTCATTATCATCATGACTAAAGTAATACATCCTACAAACTGTACCTAATGAGTGGACGGAATCTACAGGATGTGGACAGACCCAATCCTGCTATTGGTCAATCCTGCTATAGTAGAATAGTTAGCAGACTTTCTTACAGTACATACTGTAGCGACGTACTAGATTGGTGTTACATGCAATATTATTTTCCTCGAGATTTTTCAAATGATTACCTCAGAGATGTGAACCAGCAACCTTTTGGTTACTGGCTTAACACTCTTAAGTGCCACCCCTGCCACCCCCATGATGAATTAGCATGGTGTTGATTAAGTGCATTACCACTGACGGTCAAAGAAACACAGTCATGTGTACGTATGAATCAGAAGCATCATGTTGTTATTTCAGAGAGCAGGATTTCCCGGCATGTTAGAAGGTGCCATGTACCAGGTAGGATCTTGTTAACTTGTGCCCACCTGGTTCTGTATGTTTTGCCCATAATGCTTCCCTGGGCTCATTTCATAAAATTACTCTTGGCTTATTTATTTTGTTAATTAAATCTATGCTACATCTCCACAATATAAACCTACTGTATACCATACTATAAAGGGGGCATACATGGTAATATTTACCCTTGTAATAATCGCTTGTCATTACTTGTTTTTCATAACATTTAAGTAGAGTTCAAAGAGATGAACTGCGTCCAAAATGTCTAAGTTCCAAGATGCTGGTGGTTGATCTCTGGGATCACATAGAAGTCCTTCCATCACTATTGACATGTTCAGTATCCTCCAAAAAACAATGTGTAAATACTTTCTGAAGCCTATAATTGCAATCAAATTACAAAATTTTGTGGCATCACATTTTTACCACTAAAGGCATGAACAAATGTTTTGTCCTAGACTGTAAAAAGAATAAGTTAGCAAAATGAAATGAAAATGAAATTGGTTATGACATTATTCATTATTTAATTCAAAGTGTTTTTTGTTTTGTATGGCATCAATATACAGAGGCTGAGAAATTAGAAATTGTTCTTATATGGTGTGGCCACTGGTACATTTTGAGACTGACAAAAACCTTTTAAAACCTACCATTTTTGTCTGGATTTGCAATAAAGTATGGTGTTCATAAATACAAGCATAATCCTTAACTAGAATCACTATCATACATCAGCTATAGTAAATTCAAAATTTGAAAGTGTGTGGTTTTGATTATATGGTGTAAACTACATAGTCAAAAGTAAGTGGACACCAGGGGCCTCATTTATAAAACTTTGTGGTGGATTTGCATGAGAAGTGGCGTACGGACGAAATATAGGACGTGCGTAGGCAAAGAAATATTCAGATTTATAAAACCGTGCGCACGCACGTCCTACGCAGTATTTCCTTTATAAATCACAATCAAGTCTAATACGTGGCGCAGCTTTTGCGGCTACATGTCACATGGCCATAAATAGTCAGTGAAATGCCCCAAAATTAATATTAATTGATTGAGAAATAATGGCAAACACTGAGGAAATCCAAAAATCTTCAAAGTGCAGTAGAAAATATTGTTGGCGAGGTGGAAAAGAGGAGGAAAAAGTTGTTTGAAGGGCACAGTGTGCCTATTACCATTGCCGAAAAGGCGTTGGAGTGGCAAAAGGTTGCAGGTACGGAAACTTCATGTTATATATCCCTGACCTGTCAGTCAATTCCATCTGGAAAGTGCCAGTTGCCCGAAATCCTGTTATTAGTGTTATGAAAGGCGCCAATAAATAATATGCATTAGGTTATTATTATTAGTATTATCTTCTAACAGTGCAAGATCAGCTATTGTACATCACTACGCATTGTGATGGCACGGCTTTTTATAACCATCCATTTGATTGTAGCTATCTGATAATCTACAGATGTCGGTATTAATCTAATTGTCAATGAAAAATAATTCTCCACAAATGAAATTTCTTGCACCTTTACAAATGCTTAAGACATGCATCACGATGGAACACATAAAAAAAATTAAACAAACTAAATGCATATAATGAACACTATGTTTCTGTATCTGATTACGACATGTATACTATGAAAACAATATTCCCCAAAGGACAACAAAGACTATCTATCTATCATCCTCTACTTATCTATCTATCTGCACCGGGTGTTAGTTTTAAACATGATATTGTTCTGTTTACGGTATTATTTAAGAGGATTAATTACAAAACATGCCAATATAATTAGCCTACATAATATTTTTGAGTGTTCTTTTTGCAAATATGTGCAATATGTGCATCATTTGCATTTACGTTACAATCTTGTTTTATATTGTTTGTATTTCTCTGCAGGCTGTTAATTGTAAGCCTGGCTTTGTGACATATTCATATTATTAATGAGAGGCAGTATTTCGATTTGGGTTACACAACGCTCTGCAGTTTCAGACAGATCTACAGTAGCCTACGTGTTCCATCCATCTGCCGACGGTGTTGCCATTTCTCATTTCACCCGTTTTTGTGCGTACGCCTGGGTCAGAGTTGTCGTGAAGGACCGCACATTTTCCCATCAAGTTTGCTTTTTATAAATCCCAATTATTGCGTAGAGAGCTGCGTATGTCTTCTTTTGTGCGTATGCCACATTTATAAATGAGGCCCCTGACCATTACACCCATATGAGCTTGTTGGACATCCCATTCCATAACCATGGGCATTCATGTTGAGTTACTCCTCCCTTTGTGGGTATAACAGCCACCAATCTTCTTGGAAGGCTTTCTACAATATTTTACAGTGCGTCTGTGCAAATGTGTGCTCATTCAGCCAAAAGAGTGGTTGTGAGGTCAGGCAGTGGTTTAGGATGAGAAAGCCTGGCTTGCAATGCCTTTCCAATTCATTCCAAAGGTGTTCAATTGGGTTGAGGTCAGGGCTCTGAGCATGTTTGTCAAGTTCTTCCACACCATACTCGTCGAGCCATGTCTTTATGGACCTCACTTGCACAGGGGCCCAGTCATGATGGAATAGGAAAGGGCTTTCACCAAATTTTCAGGGACCCTTTTAGACTCGAAAGCACAACATTTATTCATTTCTCAAAAAAAAATGTATGCCGTATAATTGGTTTGTATCCTTTAATGGTCTGTATCCATGTGTAGCATTACGACATCTGTAAGATACTGTAGCATCAAAAGCTTTGCAATTCAAAACATTGTATGTGCTTGTTCTGAGATACTCATCAGACTGTTACTAAAGCAGTGGTAATATAATAAACATAATGTTGTTTTTTTGTTTTGTAGAGTTTTTTAGTCTTGATAATATATGGTGAAAGCCCTACAAAGTAGGCAAATGCTAGTAGCCTCATCCACATTTATTGAGAAGTGGCCAAATGCTAGTCAACACCTCAGAGCACAACAATCCAACGTAATCTGCTACTCAAAGCAAGTCTAAGAGTCTTGATTACTTTTCCTTATCAAGTACATTAATCATATGTGATGTTCTGGATTATGAGACAAGTGTTTTTCTATTCTGAAGATCACATTGCATGACAATGTGATGAGTGATTTATCTTTAATGAGTACAATTAAATACACATTAGAAGCAGCAGATTGCTGTTTTTGTATTTTGAAGACTCTACATTTCATAATTGATTTTGAGCATGATAGAACAGGTGATTATTTGTTCTGTGAGTCTAAAGATACCAATATGTACAATATGATGAAGCTTGGTTTTGCCTCAGTGATTCCATTCATAGACTAGCATGCTATTCATTAAACTAGCTAGTAGAAGAAATAGCTTAAGGGGAATACTTAATGTTCAGAATGTGTTTTTGTTTTGGTTGGTGGGTTTCCAGTGTCTCTTGGGGAAACGTTGTTTGGAGAGCCTAAGCGGAAACAATATCACACCTTCTGCTCAACTTCTGCTCCTGTTTTGGTAACGTTCAATTCATCTTCGCCTTGTTTTTGTGTGTCGAAGCACTAGCCAAGGCTCATCCATTAGGGAGACTTTGTGAAGGTCACACTTCCATATCTGGACATAAGTTATTTTGAACCTTGTTTTCTGTATAAGATGAATTGGAGCCTTTTTCGTGGATCCGGCAGTATGTAGGCTACAACAGTGTACACCGTCACCTAAAGTGGGATATCCTGTGGAGGTGTCATGTTGATCCAGTAACTCACTATATTCCAGTCTAAAGATGGAGTCTCGTGGCACTGGGTGATTATGGGTCGTCCAGAGCCTCTCAGTATTCAGGCCACTGGTGCTCTGTGCCTGGAAGTAGGTCGAATACTTTTTAACAAACAACTTGAATTAGGTCCAGTGTAATTAGACAAAAAGGTCCCTTCATTTCAGCCATGCTACCAACCACTTTGAATGCAGTTATGACCATACAGGTTTTATATATTTACTTTTTTATGGTTCATGAATAGTATGATATAGTTTAAGGCTAGTCAGGTTACTGACATGGACAGTTAAAAATGTGGTCCGTGAATTTTGAAATGATCAAATAGTTCTGTGAAACCTCCCATTTTTGCCTGGATGAATATGCTATTTCTATATACATTGTCTCTAAGTAGATTCACTCACTTTTGATGACACAGAGCACAAATACATGACATAGTACCCAATGTTTGTGGACATGTTTTAGCTGAGTGGTCAACAAGAGGTAAAGTTGTTGACTGAATCTTTTTTGAATTTTTTCATGATTTAAAAATGTTTACCCATTCTTCTCCCCTCCCAACTGATATTGTCCAGTTACTCACAACTAGTTGGATTGATGTGGAATGGTGAACGGGGATTCATACAACCACATTTCGCAGATTCTTCCCACGCTTCTTATCCCATTTGAAATGCTTTAATCAGCTCATGTGTGGGATGATTACACTCACCAACTATGTTTCAGTGATTGAATTCACATGCGCTCTCTAGGAGTCGCTGAAGAGTGATGTGGTAAGGTAGATAATCTGATTTATCTATCTCATATCCCAGGCAGCGCTGTATCAAGTTGTGGTGCCTTGTACTGGATCAAACCTTCATATGTGCATGTGAATAAATACATTCACATTGTATACTACATGTTCAAATTATGATAGTGTGTCCAGCAGAGAAAGTTATTAATTTGTTTCCTTAATCTCTCTTCCATACACAGATTCAAAATAATTCATTCCAAACCCACACCTGTGCCAGTAACTACATATACAGAATTTCCGTTTTCATTTTATGCTATCCCTAATAGAAACAAACAATGCCTCTGAAGTTAGAATTACATTTGAAGATTTCGGATACACAGTGCACAGTGTTGTGTGTGTGTGTGTGTGTGTGTGTGTGTGTGTGTGTGTGTGTTTGTGGAAAAACATGCCTGTGTGGCAATAAAAGAAAGGGAGAGGAGGAGAGAGAAGAAAAAATAGAAGGAGATAAACACCCTGCTGATTGATGGAATCCAGAGTTCCAGACTTAACAAATAAGTTTTGAGATTACAGATGATCTTACCAACTGAAAGCAGACATGAATTTCTTTATAGATTTAATTACCCATTGCACCTGTAAGATTAATCTTTTTGCAGACAACATTGTTACATTCTGTTGCCCCAACAAGTTATTTTATGTAATCTCATCTGTGTTGCCTTGCAGAAAACTTGTGTTGATTTAAAAGCTCTTGACTCCATTTATCAGAATGCAGCACAACTAGTGTAAAGCCTTTGGATGCAGGCTACCATAGCACTCTTCACTTAATCGCAGGAGACATATTGGGTAGTCATCAGTGCATCCTGTATCATATGGTTGGCTGGTCCTCTCTAATGTGCCAGAGTTCTTTGCATTATATCATTTTGTTTACAATGTTCTTGTATACAAGGTTCCAACATATCAACATTCTTTGTAACGTTGAGGAATATTACATTTACGGGGATGGCTATGTTATGGAGCCTGGAAATAGATGAGTTGAATGTGAATTTCAATGCTTTCCATGTTGTGGTGTTGAATTTAAGGTGCTCATTTTTAATAGTTAATATTATATTATTATTAACAATATTGTTGTGCTTAGGGAAACCTATGGGAAATCAGACCACAGTCTTGTTTGTAGCATAAGGGTGGTTGATGGTTTAAGCCACTGGTTCTAATCCAGTCAACTGCTTTTTCAACTCCTCGTCCTCCTGTCACCACATTCCTTGCCAATACAATATAAATACCTGAGAATATCGATCTTTACAAGACAATGAGATCACAGTGTCAATGGTGCTTCCCTGATTAAATAAAAGAGATACAAGCACTGATTCTACGAAACTCTTTGCCACACCTACTGTAGATGGACTCCAGACTGTGCCTTATCGACAGCGTGTCGGAAGGTTTGTGGTGGAAACTGTAAGTACCCAGGCAAAGTGCCTAATTGAACTTCATCTCAGGCTTCTGTCAGTACAAGCAATTACACTGACGATTCTGTCCCCTCCGCTCCAGGCGGTGTTCAGAGTAGTGCAGCTCTACCTGAGCCCTCCTCTTTCATGTTTACGGCTGATGACAGGAGGAAGAAGAAGAAGCAACCTGCCCTGTATGTTCTGGAAACATGTTTGGCTAAATCAAATATTCATTCATCATTCTCCACAATCCCAGTCTGCTTTTCTGTAAATATGCATACTGTGTCCGCTTTTATTATCACACCTATAAAATAGACTCAGGGAAGAGATAACGACAAAGGAATTATTTCATTCTGCCTTGGGGGTTTGGCAGTCTGAAGGGCGATTGGGCGGTGAAGATATAATGATATGAGGTGATGATCACCCGGAATTCCTTTCCTATCTTACTTAACCGGCCGCTGTATTTTTTGGGGACACTGGCTGAACGTGATCAATGGCAGGCTGCACTGCACGGACAATTAATCTTCAAAGGTAATACTGAAGGACAAACCTGCAATGAGGTCAATGTTATCACACATGTTCAGGGGTTCCTTTCCCTGTTACAACCCAGTGGGAGGGCGAAAAGGAGGCTGGTCTCTCTCTCTTCCTCTATGTGCTGAAGGCAGTTGCTATGAGGCTATTCTCTTGTGCCATCAGTAACACAGTATCATGTGACATGACTAAAGGCACATTTCAGAGAGTGAAGCCGTGTTTCATATTTTTCTGTGAAGTGCACTTGTCTCATTGAAATCCAGAGTATTATATTTACTTGTGGCTAAAGGCACACAGGCTTGACACATGTTCTCATGTGTTTCCGAAAGTCATTCAGAAAGAGGCAGTTTGTGGATATTTTTTGTCAGTGCAGAGGCATTCCCTATCACATTTTATATATATTTCCAACTTTATGGTTTACCCTCTGCCCTGCAAAATTAGGGAAAATGATTTTCCATGGTAATTTTGGTCTCTGTGAACACAATTGTGTAGCGAAACAGAAGGCATCTTACCTAATCTGCCTCAGTACAGGGTAAAGCATGTCAGTGTTATGAAAAATGAATCCATAGAATCATGTTCACATTTTGCATCTTGCAATGATTTTGTCAGAATGGGAACCGTAACACTTAAGATTAGGTGTTATTGGACACATTTTAAGCCTGCTGTTTCTGTCTGAAATTACATGGTTTACTATGTAGCAAACGATCCCTACATGCCCGTTTTCATCCAGATTTATGGCGCTTTTGGTTCTGTGGGGGTCAGAATTTTCACATGGAAATCTAATATGTGAAACACAACACAATAAAATGTCCAGAGTACCCAAAAGGCCCTCAAAGGCACAACAAAACCTGACAAGAGTAAGAAGTTATGCTCCCGAACGGATGCCAGGGGAATATAACCATTATTCCCATTTCAAATGCAGATAACTCATGAATATAGAAGCAGATGGAACAAAGAGCAAAGACGTAAAAGTGACAAATATTGTGAATGAAGTAGAGGAGATCACATTGTCCTTGAGTGTGTCCCAGCGTTGAACATTGTGCGTGGTTGGATAGCAAGGTTACGAGGTCCCCCTTGGGACGCGGTTTGGATGGGACAGAGGCAAAAAGAACAGATGTGGCAGACAGGCACTGGTACATGCAGATTCAGAGAAAGAAAAGAGTCATTGTCTTGTATGGCGCGATAAGAGCAGGTAGCAGGATGTCCACCCTGCTATTCATGGTTTAATGTCAAGTAAACCACTAGAGAAAGTAGGCAACAAAATTCAGGGGAAAATTAACCTCACAATAGAAACATGTTGAAAATGTCTCGTAGCGTTACTAACTGTAAAGAATGGGCAAGTTAGTTTAATGAAAATGCAAGCATATGGCAGTGTTGTTGAGCGAATCAGTGGGACATGCAGACCAACAACAAAATCTACACAGTAATTCTACACAACTGTTCTCTCGAACACAAGCGCCTGGTTTGCACACCGCAATAATCTCACCCACCGTTTTGGTGGTGGCCCATATTATTCAAATATAACTCCGGTTATCCTTGGAATGAGATATGTCCCTAATAAAAGCGCCGGTCGGCATCTGTACGAGGGGAAACGTATAATGTGTCCTCAAAACAGAGCCTGGCGAGAGGGCAGTGCTGTACTCACACTGGGTTGGTCCTTCAGGGACTCATTACCAAAGCCTGGGCTCCACGGGATTTCTGGGTCTGTCAGCTGGTTATGGAGCCACGCGCCCCATGTTGGATCACTGAGTGGGATAAGCTATACAGCAGCTTGTCGTCTGCTGCTCTGCACAGAGAGATCATGTTAGCATGTTTAATGGCACAGCCTCAGTCAAACATGGATCTAAGTAAGTGTCAGAGCACATATCAACTGTGATTAGTAATGAAACAAGGGCACGGCCAGTGCTTGATTGTGCTATGGGTGTAACCATAATCTTAATCTTTTTCGGTTGGAAGGTGCAGTGATTGCCGTGTGCCATTATCCTTTGTTGGCTGGTTAATGTCAACTGAAGTACAACAGCTGGAAACAAATTACTTCATCATTTTGACTGAATGAGTGCTTTCGGTGATGAACGAGTGCGTTCTCATTCATCGTAGCCAAATTGCAGTTGCTTTTTATAATTGATATCTCAGCTCAGTCCGTAATTGAATGACACCCAAAGACTAATTAGCAGTCGGCTGAATGTGTGTTGCAGTTTTACTTCATTTTACAAGGAAACAATATGAGACTTCACTGCTTGGCCTTTTCAAGGAGATCTGAGAGTCTTTGTGCCTATTCTTGGCATGCTGGGGGTCAACTTTACTGACAGCCAGAACACAGCGATAGTCTATTTCTTAATGTTCTGCCCCCAGACACAGCAAATGTTGCGCAAAAGCCTTGCCAAACTGGTTGAGACTCAGCACCGTTTATCAGCTTGAGGGAAACTCTTCTTCCCATTTCAACTAATCTAACCATGGGACCACCTGCAAAGCAGTAGAGACAGGTTTTGACCTTGTTAGTTTTCCCACTCCAGATTCTTGGGTAAATACCAACATTCCTGGCTGGAACCATTCATTTCTCTGACACTTCATTGGATTGGATTGTGGGTGAGCGTGCCACTTATCATGTTCCAGGATTTACTGCTAGATTTTGTTTGTGTCAGGGGAGTGGTTTTGAGTGAACTGGCTACAGGTGTGTCTGAATTACTTTTTTTGTCAGTGAGTTATGGGGCCCAGTCTTGGTGAAAACACTAGTGTAACACCATGGTTTTGTTGTTCTTAGTCAGGCCCTGCTAATGTCTCCAGTTCAGATGAAATCCTCTGAAGCCTCCCCAAGGCAAGGACCATAACTGAATGTCCTGTAAAGATAGTAAATGTTGCCACAAGCTAGGTTTAGAAAAAAAAAATAGATCATCCCACACATTTTTCATTATGTTGAGTCAGACATTATTGCCAATACAATACTCCTTTTAAGTGCTCCATTTACAGAACTCCACCCCAAGTCGTTCTTTTGTTGGCGTCACCATTTCGCTGAAGTAAATGATTTTATAAGACAAAGATGACCATCTCTTGTAAATGATTTTAAAACATTTCCAATGTAAAATGTCTCTAAAATTTCGCTGCATATCCTCAAGGCGAACTTTGCATCTGTTGCTCAATCCCTTTTATTTGTACATTGTTACATAATGAAAATAAACCTGGGTCAAGTAAAATAGCTCATCACTACGAATGCATCAAGTGGTTTCGCCAAATCTCATTATGACTTCACCAGTCTCAAAGGTATTCAACCCCCTGATAAGTCAGTACAAATATTCCAAACAGGTGTTGTCTCAAGCACACTTGATGCAATTAATCAATCAATTGATCAAATTTATTTTATAAAGCCCTTTTTACAACACCAGTTCTTTGACAGACACCTGGCCCAAAACATTACTGTAGGAACTGCATGGAAATTAATATCCAACTATGATGTGATCAGTAACTTTTTTTGTCTTTTCATTTTTCTTCCCTGTTTATAAAATGTAGAATCCTGCGTGAACACAACGTTCCTTTGTATAGCCTGATACGGATTTAACAAAGCAGAGAAATAATGTCAAATAGCCTATCCACATCAAAATGCCAAATAATATCAAAAGATTATTTTGTATCCATATCACCCACCTCTAGCCTAAATAATGCACTCATTCACAATTAAACAATGTTCCTGTTAAATAACATCTATTTCTGGACAGAGACTACCATTAATCAAATGTCATTGTATTATTATGCAGTAGAATGAATTTCTCGATTTACATAAAGCCTTGTTTGTTTTAATACTGTTTTAAGAAAGCAGAGAAATATTGTCAAATCCTGCATCTCCAGTCTCTGTAATTCAATAAACAAACAGGTGTGTACCTAATGCTCCAGAATGCATTCCTGAATCCTGCATGAAAAGTAGCATTTATACAGTATATCATAGTACATATACAGTAAAGTAGTATTTATATAGTATATCATAGTACATATACAGTAAAGTAGTATTTATACAGTATATCATAGTACATATACAGTAAAGTAGTATTTATACAGTATATCATAGTACATGTACAGTAAAGTAGTATTTATACAGTATATCATAGTACATATACAGTAAAGTAGTATTTATACAGTATATCATAGTACATATACAGTAAAGTAGCATTTATACAGTATATCATAGTACAGTTCCACTTTGCCGGACAAAAATTGGTAACAAATGGCATTGTGTTTGTAAGTCGTTATAGGAAGTCTAGAAGCCACTCGCTGAAAACATCGGTTCTGTTTTCCATGTAAATTCCTACAGCGAATGTGGGGTAGCGTTTAGTCGCCAGTCAGCGATGAAATGGATGCAATGCAGGAGATTGTGAGTTTGTAAACCTAGAAGAGATATCCTTTGTTTTGTTCGTGATCTCAGTCTTGTGTGAAGGCACATTGAAATTGTTGTAAAAAAGGGAGTCATGCCTAAACAGTGATCGATTAACGGAAAAAACAGAGTAAAAAAATATTCCTTATGGTAAATGGTTATTTTTTAACTCCCTTTACATGTTCATTTAGGATTTTACTAAGAACTTCCCAAAACAGGTGAACCCAGCCATTTCTATGTGTTAGAGCATTGTTAACAGATTAATTGTGTTGTCCCTTATCACACAAGAGTGTGCAAATTTGTCTATGCGTCATTAAGGATAAGGAATAAAACATTCTCCTATTGAACCAGGACTCATGGAATTGAGTTGTTAAATTGCTGTGCAGATCGGAATTGTCAGCACTTCCATGCCTCAAACTCAATTCAAACATACTTTAGTGACATGCAAAGTTAGGTTACTTCCATTGCGAGTTCAAATCCCTCAGAGATATTGATTTCTTTGGACAGAGACTACCATTGAATGAATGTAATTGTACTATTATACAGTAGAATTAATTTCTTTCATTTAAAAAAGCTTTGTTTATATTATTACATGCAAATAGCCTACATTTGTATCTCCTGTACAAGTAAATCCCAATTCCCCCTAAATGCTAAGCCCTGAACCCTCACAGGCTTAGTGAGAACATCAAACTTAAAAGTCTGTGAGTGTGGAAATTGGGATTGGGCCATATAGTGTACTCAAAAAGTGACCTAAAAGAAAGCTGTGCAGATCGCCTGAGTACACATGAACTCCCCCACCAGTGAACATTTTCTGCCGCTCTCTCACACCTTTCTTTGTCTTTGAAGATGTCTCTTGTTTAAGTAACAATTAGACATGTGGTTGCCATTGTTTTTCTACTCTGTATTCAATGAAGTTGAATCTAATCACCCTCCTCCACCCTAAGCTGTCAGGTAACTTCCCCGAAAACATTTGTGTTGATTTGCTGCCAGCAGAAGAAAATGCTTGATTTATATCAAAATAGCATATGCATTGAATAGTATATTATATAAAAATTCAAAGAAACATAAAAAATTATAATCTTTATACATGTTAAGTTATTTGCACAAAAGTGAAAACAGAGATCTCTTATAAAATAAAATAAAAGCTGTAATGCATAGTGTCTGATAAATATAATAACAAAATTATTCATTGGCCATGCACTTGTATCAAACCTGGATCGCCCGCTTGAGCGAGATCAGTCAAAACACTTTTGCCATTGATGTTGTATTTGATTTGTTTGGTTTTAGCTGTTTTTAACTGTGTAGACTGAAAATGGCAGTTGATATAGAACAATTATTTTGTGAGAATGTAGAGCAATTGTTAGAGCACTACAAATAGTACATTTAACTTCACAATTTAGTTGTTTTAATGTAGAATAGGTTAACCAATCAAATGCTTTGGATTAATTTGGATGTGCTCACCGGAGCCACCTGGTGGCCACTAATTGTATTTTCTTCTTTTAAATACAGTTGTATGCAAACGTTTAGACACCCTTGACAATTTTCATGATTTCCATTTATAAATAATTGGATGTTTGGATCAAATAACTGAAGGACACCGTAATTCTTCAGTAGTGAATTGAGGTTTATTGGATGAACAGAAAATGTGCAATATGCATCAAAACGAAAATAAACAGGTCCATACATTTGGGCACCCCAACATAAATATCACATACATATTTAGTTAAGCCTCCTTTAGCAGAAATAGCAGACTCTAGATGCTTCCTATGGCCTGTTATGAGTGTCTGGATTCTGGATAAAGGTATTGTTGACCATTCTGCCTTGCAAAACATCTCCAGTTCAGTTAGGTTTGATGGTTTCCGAGCATGGACAGCCTGCTTCAAATCACCCCACAAATTTGAAATGGTATTTAGGTCTGGGGACTGAGATGGCCATTCCAGAACATTGTACTTGTTCCTCTGCATAAATGCCAGAGTAGATTTTGAGCAGTGTTTTGTGTTGTTTTCTTGTTGAAATATCCAGCCCCGGCATAACTTCAACTTTGTAACTGATTCTTCTACATTATTCTCAAGTAACTGCTGATATTGAGTGGAATCCATGCGACTCTCAACTTTAACAAGATTTCCAGTACCGCCATGGGCCACACAGCCCCACAGCATGATGTAACCTCCACCAAACTTTACTGTGGGTAAAAGGTGTTTTTCCTGGAACACTGTTCTTTTGCCACCATGCATAACACCCCTTGTTATGACCAAATAACTACATCTTTGTTTCAACAATCCATAGCACCTTCTTCCAAAACGTAGCTGACTTGCCCAAATGTGCGCTTGCATACCTCAACCGACTCTGTTTGTGGCGTTTGTGCAGAAAAGGTTTCTTCCGCATCACTCTCCCGTACAATTTGTCCGTGTGCAAAGTGCACTAAAGTGTTTAACGATGCACAGTGACATAATCTGCAGCAAGATGACGTTTTAGGTCTTTGCAAGTGGTCTGTGGGCTGTATTTGACCATTCTCACCATCCTACACATTTGTGTCTCTATGATATTTTACTTGGCCTGCCACTTCTATCCTTAACAAGAACTGTGCCTGTGGTCTTCCATTTCCTCACTATGTTCCTCACAGTAGTCTGAAGGAAGAAGAATGAAGCATACACTGAAAAGAACACCCTGCAAACTCAAGAATACAGTACATCTGGAAAGTATTCACAGCGCTTCACTTTTTCCACATTTTGTTATGTTACACCCTTATTTAGAAATTGATTAAATTAATTTTTTCCCTCAAAATTCTACAAATACTCCATAATGACAATATAAAAGAAATGTGTTAGAAATCTTGGCAAATTAATTAAAAATAAAAAAACAAAGAAAGCACTTGTACAAGTATTCACAGCCTCTGCTCAATACTTTATTGATCCTTTGTCAGATATTACAGCCTCAGGTCCTTTTGAGTATGATGCTACAAGCTTGGCACACCTGTGTTTGGGTAGTTTTTCCCATTCTTTTTGCTGGGTTTCTCAAGCTCCATCAGGTTGGATGGGGAGCAGGTGCACAGCCATTTTCAGTTCTCTCCAGATATGTTCAATCAGGTTTAAATCTGGGCAACTCAAGGACATTCACAGACTTGTTATGTAGCAACTCCTTTGTTATCTTGGCTGTGTGCTTAGGTTTGCCCCAGTCTGAGGTCCAGAGCACTCTGGAGCAGGTTTTCCGCAAGGATGTACATTGCTGTATTAATTTTTCCCTCGATCCTGACTAGTCTCCCACTTCCTGCCGCTGAAAAACATGCCCACGATGCTGCCGCCATGCTTCACTGTAGAAATGGTATTGGCCAGGTGATGAGCTGTTCCTGGTTTCCTCCAGACATGAACCTTGCCATTCAGGCCATAGAGTTCAATCTTTGTTTCATCAGACCAGAGAATTTTGTTTTTCATGGTCTGGGAGTCCTTCAGTTGCCTTTTGTCAAACTCCAGGTGGGTTCTCATGTTCCTTTTATTGAGAAGTGGCTTCCGCCTGGCCATTCTACCATACAGGCCTGATTGGTGGAGTGCTGCACAGATAGTTGTTCTTCTGGAAAGTCCTCCTCTCTCCACAGAAAAATGCTGGAGCTCTGTCAGGGTGGCCATCGGGTTCATGGTCACCTCGCTGACTAAGGCCCTTCTCCCCTGATCGCTCAGTTTGGCCGGGCGGCCAGCTCTAGAAAGAGTCATGCTGGTTCCAAACTTCTTCCATTTATGGATGATGGAGGCCACTGTGCTCTTTGGGACCTTCAATGTTGCAGATATTTTTCTGTACCCTTCCCCAGATCTGTGCCTCAATTCCTTGGACTTCATGGTTTGGTTTGTGCTCTGACATGCACCGTTAATTGTGGTACCTTATAGACAGGTGTGTGCCTTTCCAAATCATGTCCAATCAACTGAATTTAACACAGGTGGACTCCAGTGAGATTGTGGAATGGCAAGGTCTGTGAATACTTATGTACTTGTGCCTTTCTCGTTTTTTATTTTTAATGTTTACTAATGACTTTGAGGTCGCAGCGCTGTTGTCATCTGTTTAACACACCCCTGGCACGCCTATATCAGATACACCGATGTGATTGGTGCAGCTCGGCTACAAGGGCGTAGTTAAGGAGCAGAATTACTCGTTGCCAGAGTAAATTCAAATTGTGCTCTCGCGAGAACTCTGGATTTCGAGGGTATTCTGTACATTTTGACAATAAACCAGTTGATTGCAACTGAATGTTCCTGTTACAGTGAAATGCTTAATTAGAAATTCGCCCTCCGAGGAATTACGCAAAAATATTTTCCAGACAAAGGCTTTATTCCAAATTTACATTTGCCATTCATATCAGCCATTTTAGTTACACACTTTCAAACAGTGGAGCATAAATGAGGGCAACCTCTGTCATAAATAGTGTTAAATTGCATTTGCTAATCAGCACATTGCAGGTTTTCTGAACATTGCACAGTTGACCTTACCAGGGTTACGCAACACTGTTCCATGCAAGGAATATCGTACCAAATTAGCATCCACTAAAGGCTAGTGTGCTTCATTGTGCTATTATTTTTTAGAGAACAATAAAAGAGTAATCAGTCTTTAACGCTTTGATTTATGCTGTATGCTACCATTTTATTTAGCAATTACACATGCCCTTAGGTTTTCCTGTCCTATTTAAAGTAAACCACCTATAAGTAGCATCTGTGCCATATTTTCTTTGTGATTGAGCTTGGGAGGTATTTCAAACACACTAAGCCCCGAGAGATACCAGTGAGTTGTTGCACATTTTCCATACATTTTCTTAAAGACAGCTTACACAACAGCTTAATAGATAAAAGACATTAGGTTTTTTGAGGAGGAATCCAACAGCGTTGCAAAACTGGAGAAGGAAATATCCTAAAGGCGTGGAGTATGCAATTGAACAATAGAATAATAATATAATAATGCCATGGAAACTATGATAACAACATGAAAATAGAGGATTTAGACATAAATAGTAGATTAAAAATTATAGTCTGATTTGGCTCACACTACAGATCTGAGACAACTAATTTAACTGCAAATACTTTATGTTTTTTCGAGAAGGTCTGGACAGCCCCTGATTAAAAACAGAGGTAATCTCAGGGCTGTGTCGAGCTGAAATAGCATTGAAGCTCCAGGCAATGGATTTGAAACAAACCAACAGATCAATAGAGGTGATCTAAGAGAAATCCCACTTTGATATCGGCTGCTACAGTCAAGGAAATGTTCCCATCATTGTTTGTTGAGAGACACTGTCCGCCATTGGATGGACAGCCTGTGCTTTGTGCTGTTCCACTTAACCAGCCAGTTTCCTGTGGTGTCTCTCAAAGTAGACTGTGGTATTTTTCCGGAGCAAACTGTGGGGAGGCCTTCTGTTGTATGAATCACCTCAAACGCTACAGAGAATTAGGATGCAGTTTCAGATTTGTAGTCATTTGATGTCGACCCACAATTGCAGACCATCCATTAAACAGATTTTCACAGTTTGGGTTTGTTAATGTCGTTTGGATTTAATTTAATTTAGATTTGTTGACAGTACAGTTGGACATACACATAGATAGAGAGTTGGACTGTAGTGCAAGCATGTCTACCGAACATATAGATTTGTTTTCAGCAGCATGATCAGGTTTAGACCAGCATTGTATCCAATGCTGTCATCTTCAGTTTTCTTTTGTTTTCAGATCAAACTGTTTTCTACAGTTTCAGGCAATCATACTGTCTCACCAATTACTGTCTGAATACAGGCATTATATGTATTCAGCATCACACACAATGGCTTTTCTCATGAATGGATTAAACACAAAATCTTGTGTGAACAGAATGTGTCTGAGACCCGAGGCATTGGGAGGCTCTGCCTGCAGCTCTCACCATTTGACGTGTGGCTGCTCCAGAACCTACTCAATATACAATGTGTACACGGTAAACAATGCAAGTCTTGAAGGTCCAAGACTGCAGTTCATGATAATTGGGAAACCATGTTGATCTTAAAAAAAGATGACAGGTTTTAGGATGAGCTGCGATTTTAACCAGCATACAGGTATGATTGACAACCTAAGCCTCTGGGATTCAATAATTCCCCCAGGCAATTAGCTTTGGCCCCTTTCCTGCAATGTCCCAACAAAATCTTTGAGGCTTCCTGTTTTTAAAGTGTTTTACACCTCAGTAATTCCCTCTAACTACTATTGGTTGCAGCTGAGCCAGTTTCCATTGGCAACCTGTGCCAGGAGGGACACGTGATGAAACTATCAGAGAGCGAGGTGCCGGTGGCTCTGGCCCACATTCTCCTCTGTGTTGGCCCTGAGGGAGCCTTTTGTGCCGAACACACATTTTTATGGCCCCCCACTTTCCCACCCCTGGGTTAACTTACCTGCTATTGTGATGTTCGGAGCATGTTGTCATACCCCCTGGTCTGCGTGATGGCAGTGTAGCAGCAGGAAATCTGTGTTTAGGATGCCCTTGCTTCCTGTCGAGGGTCACCTACTAGTGTGGAGGCAGGGAGAGCTTCGGGGGGCATGGACCACTGTCAGAGCCCCCCCAACTGGTCCGTATCTAATGTCCTTAGGGGATCACAGAGGGTTTCTCAGTAGCCTCCCTCTATTCGCCCCTGAGAGTGAAACAACAATCCCTGCCCCCCCAACCTCCCTGTACCACCTGTGGTGTGTTCAGCTCAGGCTTCTGGTTAAGTGTGCCAGAACACCCAGCACACCCATTAACCCTGCATCCTCCTGTTCCTCTCTGCCAGTGTATGAAGGGCACTCGGGCAAACTCTTCCCCATTCATTAGAGAAAAGGCTGCATTCCTTCCAGTGAACACAGACATGGTTTGCTGGCCCTCGAAAAGCTTTCATTACGATTGTGCCTCTGAACAGTAGTGCCACTGTTTTCCCCCCGATATACATAACCCTAACGATTGAGCCCAGATTGGAACAAATTTACTCCTCCTTGGCATTGGGCTCGACAGTCGAAAACATGAAGTAAACAACTTCTCGTTGCACCCTGTTTGGCCCCACGTGTCATGAAGGAGAGGAAACAAATTCATTGAACATTTAAAAATGTTTTGGTGTTCTGAAAAGGCATCAGCAACGATGGTACCCTTTACAACATGCTTTTTCCGTAATCAGAGCTTGATCTAACCAAATTTCCTCAATTTTAGCGCAAGCTTATTGCATAATACTTGCAAGGAGGTAAACTTGAAGGCCAAGGCGCTAAATAGGTCAAGTCAGTGATGTCAGATTTGTATTTAATTTCTCCATAAGAATGGGGCTTAAAACATCAACAAGCAGAAACACTGTCTCTGTTGTTACACCTCAGTGGGCTGTGTATGTATTCTACAAAGACGATGAGTCAAAACAGTGTCCCTTTGGCGGTTCTCTGTCTCCGCATTGTCAGTGGAGTCACGTCTACCTGTCTGTGAGCCAGGAGGCTGTGAAGTGGAGCTGGGAGTATACGAGCCAACGCAGGGAGTACCAGTGCTAGCGCTGCATGCTAAGGGGGAATTCCATTACTTCCCTCAGCCAGGGAGATCATTCTGCACCCAGCTCAGACAGGAACCGAGGGGGATTTGTTTTCCTCAACAAGAGCGGCAAATAATATCGAAATGGTTTCCCCCCACCGAGTGTCTGATGCATGGGCCGGTGTTTCTGCTGCTGGGAACAGGGTTGATGGCTGATTTAGGGTGCTGTGCCTCTGTCACTATCGTGAACTGTAGATTTGGTGATGGGAGAGGTTGGCAATTTCAGTCTGATGCTTGATTTGTTCAATTTGTGCAAAACATACCCTGGAGTCTCCAAATGTCACAAGATTTCTTTTCAGAGACTTGATGCATTTCTTTGAAGGGGGAGAGTGACAATTTTTTGTGAATGCATCGGTGTGGGTTAACATGTATGTTGAGGGATGCTAAAAGGCTTGTTTACATTGTTTCATATAATGTACATTATGAAAGCAGCCACTGACTCTATCAAAGGGGTCAAGTCACGGCCAGTCAACACTGTCATTTAAGCTCCAGTGCTTTCACATGCCACGGCAATGACACTGTTAGCTGACTGGTTGTTGCCTGTTGGGACGGTACGTGTAGAGAGACAGATCAATCAGCAGCACCCACCCTGAGAGAAGGATCCCACTGTGAGGACGGAGCCCGGAGGCTCTGGTCTCAGAACAACTAGAATGCAGAGCACAGCATTCTAGAACTCTAGCAGCCATCATCATTAGAGCTCCGCTGCTCCAGACCATAATGGCCGTCCCTGCTCTGTTCTGCCACCTCTGCAATTTCTGAAGGCCGCTGTGAAGCCATGAATCAATGGTGGGCTATTAAATGTGCACGATATGGAGGAAAAATCCATATTGCCATATATTGCTCAATGGATGTTATACAGATAAATAGAACAATACCCTTATAACGTTATTGTGCAACTAATACTAGTAGTTTGATGGTTTAGCCTCAATTGCTCCATTAACCAACACACATATCAACAGATGTATTTCCTATTGAACATCAAATTATCGAGTTTATGCTAGTTATATGAATGAATGATCAGCAAATTGCCAGCAATCCTTTTTGGTTTATCAACCGAGCTAGAAGTGCTCTTGTCCTCATCGCTTTTAGGATGCATTGAGCAGCTACTGGAGAAACCAACCACAATGAGTGGATCAGAGGTAATGTCCTCTCTTCACCAAGCCCACATCCTCAAAGGCAGCTAATTGGAGCTTTTTGTCCTCATTTATCTTCATTTAAAGGCTGGAAAGAAGATGGCGTTGTTTACTGGTTTCAATATTGAGTGGGTGAGCGGGCTGTAGAAAGGGGGGCAGACAGTGGAGGCAGTGTTTGGAATGGGGGATGGGGAGATGGTGAGGTTATGAAAACACTGTCCCTAGACTCCTAATTAGACTGGAAGAGATTTCAAATATCAGTAGAACATAACCTCTCCAAACACTGAAAGCATTTTGCTTTTTACCAAGCATGCCAAGTGAAAGGGTTTCGTAATATAGTATTTACAAATGTTACCATGGATGATTTATGTCATATAACGACATCAGTCTGAACTTGAAATACCACAAGGTCCAGAATTCAAAGTGAACTTAGCACCTAGCCCCTAGCGAGTGGCATCCCGTGGCTTAGTTAGCTAGTATTCCCAGTTACTCTAGTAACAGTTACAACATGTCAGAAAATGATCCTGTGAGCTTGCTTCAGTAAGTACAGATTAAACAATGATCTGTCACACAGCCTACCTTTCAAAATGAAATCGCAATTATCACACATTATGCACAAACACAAAAGAAATATGCAAGCTAGCCAGCTAGCTAAGTCAGCTAGCTCTCCAACAAACAACACTGACAGCCAGCTGACTAATTCATTATATTAGGGACATGATAACAACAACCTATGCAATGTCAAGTAGGAAACACAGTGAACATATACTGGAGGTGGATATAAATTAGAAGCCATAGCTATGTGTTGCAAATGAGACAGTACCTTACGATGTGTAGATGGCGATAACGAAAGGCATCCCCAGGATGGGAGCTAATAGTCACAATGCATCATCAATCAGTCTGGAGCTATTTGACATAGCAGCATTCTGTCACATATGTCTTCATTTTACAGTTTAATATCACACAATATGCATGAGTTAATATATACTGTATTAGCTAGCCTACCTAGACTGGTGTCGACTTTAAGCTGCTCTGTCCACGTTCATAGGTCAGGTCCTAAGGAGTCATAGGTCAGGGGTCGTAAGATTGGAGGCAAAGTCAACACAATGACAACATTATATTCAATGACTATTACGGGAACACTGTGAAAATGTAGTGGAGGTGGATATACATTAGAAAATGTATGTTTTGTAAACAGCTAATCAAATTACGTTGGGTGGATGACAGAGCCAAATTAGCTTACCTAGACTGTTGAATGCGACAACAATAAATATCTCCCGGGTAATGGTTACATAGATGCATCAGGAGCTAGCTAGCTTGTTAGGATAGACTTGACTGTAGAATCGGTTTACTAATTCATTATATTACGGACCTGACATCAGAACAACATATACAATGACAAATAGGAAAGACAGCGAATATGACCTGGAGGTGGATATAAATTAGAAGCCATATGTAGCTATGTGTTGAAACACGTCCGAAGTTTACCTAATCAGACTTTGTTGTGTAGATGGCGATAATAAGAAGGCATCCCAGGATGTAGCCTACACTGCCAATGCCTCGGTCTGTTGGGAAATATATCCTAGCTAGCTCAGCTGGTAGCTCCAGATCTCTGTTTATTTTATGTCACAATCATCACACAATATGCAATGACAAGGATGAACACTTATTTTCTCCCCTCTGTTAAGGAGGCAGATTCAGTAGCTTATTTCCAAAAGTAGCTATCAGCCTTCAAAATGAACTTTTGAAAAATTGTTATAAAACGATGAATTGCTATTTATAAAGTAACTATACACATTATTTATGATATGTAGTTGCTAAAATAGTGCACTAAACAATCAATAGCAAATAGGTTGAATAAACCTACTTGTTTTTCCTTGTTAGTCCAGCTGGCTTAAGGGGTCTCTTTTCCAGTTTATTTACTGAAGTAAGTCTTCTGGCTCAAACATGTAGTGTCAAATATCAGAATGTAAAATCAAGATGACAAATGTGTTTTTCGGCAAAGTCTTGGTTAGCAGCTATTATGTTGGGCACTAACATTGTCGCAACCGTACATCTCAGAATTTTTCCCAAATTACGTTCTCAGGAAACTATTTTAAAAATCTTAATTACGTTATATGCCAACATAATTAGGGATTTTTACGTTTGAACTGCACGTTTCATTATTAGGCTATATTTGCACTTCAATTACGTTGCTCCGATACATTTCGCGGATTTGTGCGAGAACATTCCACACATTCCATAGCGTTCAAATTGATATTGCAACATTCACAGTTAAGGTTAGGTAGGAGGATACTAACCGTTAAGGTTAGGCATGAGGTTACTAACGGTTAAGGTTAGATATGACGTTACTGAGGTTAAGGTTAGAATTAAGGTTAGGGTTAACATTACAAAAAACGATAATCGTGTGTCTGCATGACGCAAGCAATGTAGAACAAAACACACACAAAGAGCCGGTCTGGATTTGAACTCGCGAACACTGGTATGCAAGTCGCGGATTTATACTAGCAAAAACTATGCAATTTACATGCTACGTCATGATCTTCATATGTTCATATTTAACGTTATTCAAGTGTTCAATTTAGTTCCCTACAAACGTAATTGACCCTCTCGTACGTTCATATTTCACATATTTCGGTTTTACAAAATAGTTCCCTCAGAACGTATTTCATGTGATTTAGGGCTGCATTGTCAAGAGGATGGCCCATAGAAATGGAATGGATAGATATCCATTCCAATTCAAATCAATGTAGCAGAATGGTCCGAGTGGCAGCCATTTTTATGTGTACCGTTCCATTGCAAAGATCTAGTGGCCTTCTTCCACATTAAACCAATCTCCATTTTGCTGTGTACTAATCGAATGACCACACCAAGCAGTTCAATGGTATTTCTATCCATTCTATTTCTATGGGATGGCCTTATAAAAAAATATAAGGCAGGAAAAAAATTTGGCAGGACTTGGAAAAAGCAGGAAGCCTGCCAGTGTAGTTCTCTACATACTGAAAAGATTGTGCCACCTTATCTGTTTAGCAACACAATGCCTGGTGGAAACAGTTCAAAAACACAACCAATACCTTCAGAAATCAATTACAAATGAGGCTTGTATGAATAAGGCTTGTAAGCAAAATCAGTATAACAGGGACGCTTATTTTCGTGACAGAAAACATGGCTCTATTCATCTTTCAATCTCGAAAGTAATTTCAATCCATGCTGTGATGTATTACGAAGGAATTTGCATGCAAAATGTGAGATTTCCCAGCACCTCCAGATCTCTGTATCGTGGTATGCCATTTTAATGTCTTAGAATAGGCCCTGGATGATTGTTTTTTGTTTGCATGACTGAAAATATGTTATTATTCAATGCACACATCTCAACCAGCTGATTGAGTTGAAAAGATGCTTCAGTGGGTAATAATGGAAGATAGGTCAGTAAAAACATGATATATGTTACGTCAAAGTATGACTAGATGCATAACACATTAATGGGTTTAAAGTGTAGGCTTAGAATACTAGTAAAATTGAATTTATTAACATAGTGAAACAGTTAACTGGCTGATAAAATACATGTTTTTTGTAGACACCCTACAATATAATAAAGTCAATGATATTTCACCATTGTCAATAATATCCTGGCATTGACATGTCAGCATTCTCTTAATGGACAAGTACAATGCAAGGTAGAGCATGCCGATTTTTATATACTCTACTGGTCAAAAATGTTCGAACACCCAGACAGTGTCATGGACAGGGAAGCTCTCTGCACCTACATCCAACGAAACCGACCCAGGAGAAATGAATGGATCATAACCAGGAGAAAACCCACACTGCTTGTCTCTAGAAAGCCACTAGTGGACTCAGTATGTATTTACCTCAGTGTATAACTAGTTAGATAAACACAAAATGTGAAGTAGTTACTAAAGTTTAAAAATCTCAAAATACACTATCAATTCACAGGTTCAAGATGTACCATGTTCATCTTGAATAATATGACTGTAGTTTAACTCTGTGTTTAACATGTCACTAAGACAATGCACAACCATCTGAAAGCAGCTAGCTTTGACAGATTCTGCAAAAAATCTCTGCCCCAGGAAAACTATGAACTTGCCTAAAAAGGGCGTGGTAAATGTGCAAACACTTTCTATGGCTAGTATAACATTTTCTACATGTGCTATACCCTGTAATAGAACACCAAATTGATTCTGGAATCCTACATTGTATGTTTCAAGGAGTGGATAGTCCTTTAATATGATGTTTATTGTCCATGATATTTCCATAGAAAGAAGATCTATTATCTTCATTATGATTTGTTGAATGACATATTTTTAAATCAATACACTGTAGCCATGCACATAAATCACCTGTGTTTACTGTAAGTCATTTTGAACTGCTTTAAATGCTCATTGACTTCCAATTACGTTTTTAGACAGACATGTAGTGAAATTTCCTAATTTTTGCCATCTCTTTGAAGAAGATATAGATTTTTACCAGGCAAAATGACTGTTTGCTTAGCCTGCAGTAATGCTTCGCTAACTATCCTGCTTTTAGCACACCCACCCACTCCACCAAATGTACTCTTTGCAAATCAATAACATTTCAAAGTAATTTATTGCTGTCCGCCCTAGAGAGGATGGGGTCAACTAAGTCCACAGGTACCCATTGAGTCAGTTTGGTTTAACCCACTGTTTTTGCTATGACTGAAGTGGTTTCTTTACCATAGGAGCCGAAAAAACTATGTTCAGTCTCCGCCATTAATTCATTGATATCTAAGTTGAATTTTATATTAGGCAGCAATTCAGTTTGCCAGCAACCATGAGAAAGCGCATGGGGTTTTCTAATTCCTGATTTGGCTCTGAATCAATGTGTGACTGCCCTCTGACAGTGTATGAATCATTAGTGGCTGAGACTTGAAGATGATTCCTGTATGTCACCAGGTACATCATTCATAATGTTTAGCCTGTGGCTGTGCTGTTGCCTACATAAACTGGATCAATACTTACATTACCTCAAATCAATGTTCAGAGAAGTCATGCAGAACAGAGGCTGTGATCTCCGGCTCTTGTTGGCTTATTTGTTTTTAATCGAATTCCCTTTTGATTCCTGACTAGTGATTATGTCTAATCCTATTAAAGGGGCCTGGTTTGTGTTCTGTGGTAAGACGTTTGGGAGTGCTGACAATAGACAGCCTTCGTTTGTCCAAGTCTGTTCAATTGTAGCTCCCTGCCTCTCCGCCGTTCTCCTCTCCTTATCGCCTTCCATCTGTGTTGCCTGTGAATAAAAATATGTTTATTCAAAGTACATTTTGTACGGTTACCCATTTTATGCTGAGAAAATGTTGAGTAAACTCACAGTACTATACATCTGTCGCTGCTGTGCATACATTCATTTTCAATCAGCCTCCATGCCTTTTAGTTGAGCAAACTTTAGTTGTTGTACAACTGTATGTTGTATTATAGAGTTGGTTAGAGAATGCAGGCTGTCTCATGGGCACGAAATCACTCTTTCTACTCAGTTTCTACACGTCTTTGTTGATTTAAAGTTTAGCTGCTAGTTGAATAGTTTGGGCTGAGACAGGTAACTGGGAAGAAAACATGGATATCATCACTTCGCTCAAATCAGATCAACCCCATATCTTCAATAGCTCTACACATGCTAGAAAGGATGCTTTATTGAAATTGAAATACCTTCAATTTCTATGTGTTATGTTAAGCTCAATTCCATTATATTGAGTTACCACACAATATACACCAGCCGCGGTCGGTGGAACTTAATTGGGTAGGACAGGTTCGTATTACGCTTGGGACCGGAGTGAATGGAATGGTGCTCAATGCACAAAATCCAGTGTTTTTTTGTTTTGCACACTGGGTTTTGTGTGTTGCGCACCATTCCATTCACTCCGGTCCCGAGCGTAATACGAGCCCATCCTCCCCAATTAAGATCCACCGACCGCGGCTGATATACACTCACCTAAAGGATTATTAGGAACACCATACTATTACTGTGGTTGACCCCCTTTAGCCTTCAGAACTGCCTTAATTTTATGTGGCATAGATTCAACAAGATGCTGAAAGCATTCTTTAAAAATGTTGGCCCATATTGATAGGATAGCATCTTGCAGTTTTTGGAGATCCAGGGCACGAAGCTCCCGTTCCACCACATCCCAAAGATGCTCTATTGGGTTGAGATCTGGTGACTGTGGGGGCCATTTTAGTACAGTGAACTCATTGTCATGTTCAAGAAACCAATTTGAAATTATTCGAGCTTTGTGACATGGTGCAATATCCTGGTGGAAGTAGCCGTCAGAGGATGGTGGCCATAAAGGGATGGACATGGTCAGAAACAATGCTCAGGTAGGCCGTGGCATTTAAACGATGCCCAATTGGCACTAAGGGGCCTAAAGTGTGCCAAGAAAACATCCCCCGAACCATTACACCACCACCACCAGCCTGCACAGTGGTAACAAGGCATGATGGATCCATGTTCTCTTCTGTTTACGCCAAATTCTGACTCAATTGACTATGTCTCAACTGAAATCGAGACTCATCAGACTTGCAACAGTTTTCCAGTCTTCAACTGTCCAATTTTGGTGTGCTCTTCCATATTGTAGCCTCTTTTTCCTATTTGTAGTGGAGATGAGTGGTACCCGTTGGGTCTTCTGCTGTTGTAGCCCATCCGCCTCAAAGTTGCGCATGTTGTGGCTTCACAAATGCTTTGCTGCATGGTTTTGCATGAACATCCCAGTAACTGAGCAGATTGTGAAATACTCAGAACGGCCCGTCTGGCACCAACAACCATGCCAGGCTCAAAATTGCTTAAATCACCTTTCTTTCCCATTCTGACATTCAGTTTGGAGTTCAGGAGATTGTCTTGACCAGGACCACACCCCTAAATGCTTTGAAGCAACTGCCATGTGATTGGTTGTGTAGATCATTGCATTAAGGAGAAATTGAACGGGTGTTCCTAATAATCCTTTAGGTGAGTGTATTTCAGCTGGTTTGCGTACAAATATACGAGGAATGAACCTGAATTCTGGCATGCAAACTGATGTGTAGTATTGTTTTTCGGTGATCCAGATCAAACAATTTTTGTGAAATGTTTTTTTATATAAATGCATAACAAATAACAAAAAACCTACAAGGAATCATACATTACTAATAACCTGTAATCAAATAATTTTATATTTGAATCACTATCCGCAACATGTATTGAAAATGAAAGTGGGGTTACAGAAGATTGAATATTAGTGAACATTAAGATTCAACATAAAGCTTTGACCTGGAACAGTCATCTTAGTAACAGGTGCAGCAATTCAAAACATGACATATTAAATAAAAAATATTTAGTTTCTGTAAAGTTTTAGTTTCTTTAGTGAATACATTTTTGTGAAACTCGGCTGAAAATTTTAACCAAAACATTGGTGCCTTCCAAAGTCATGCATTAGTTAGATGGTTCATTGTTAACCAACAGACAATTACATATTAGCTACATTTGTTGTCTTTTCAAAGTCCAAGCAACTTGGATATTATTTGCACTAGAGCCTGGCTTTTGACTTGTAAATCTAATTTGAGTTCAAAGTGATGTGGCCCATGTGGCAAATGGCTTATTTGCATATACTGTGTGTCTGCTGGAACTCTGATTGGCTACGGTACACCGGTCTGTGTAGAGCCTGTGACTGACACATTTTATTCATTATCATTATTCAAGCACGACAGCTTTCCCCACTCTACACTATTAAAGATGGCATAACACATTCTCATGGCGATATGTGGGGAGATAACGTAGATAACCACACATAATGGAAATTTCACAAAATTAAGTAGACTTGTCCATTCAAATGTGAGCTTTTGTACGTATTTAATCAGCGTTCTACCGTAACATTTCCAAGAATAGACCAATCCAGTCTGATCTCATGGCGATACGTAAAAAATTGCACAAAACCTAACATTAGTACATGTGTGTACTGTACGTTTCTGGAGTCAGGGAAACAAAAGTCTCGTATGGTTACGAAATGTAAAAAAAAGTAATTTATCCATAACCATACCCTAACCTTAACCTCACCCTAACATTAACCTCACTAACCTAGCATGTTATGCTTGAACTAAACATTCCCCAAGTACTTTAAATTGTAACCGATTGGTCTATTCTTGGAAAGCTCCTGTAGAACGGGGATTCAATACGTACAAAAGCTTATATTTGAATGGTAATATCGGAAGTCTGTCTACATAGTGCGACAAAATTACGTAATGTTACCCATGTATTTCACCAATCGGTTACATTTTAAAGTACTTGGGGAATGTTTAGTTCAGACATAACATGCTACCTTTGGTCTGGAGATCGCTAATGTGTCTAAAAAAGTAAATAATTAAAGAACTTGTTTTTAAATAAGGAACTTGTGTTTCATTTCTGGCAAATAGTTTAATGGGCTGAAATTAATTGGATTTTACTCTGGATTCCTGTGTGTAAACTAACAGCAAAGCAAGTGTTGTATCTCAGCTGGAGGTAAAATGGCACCTGAGCAAACTGTTTGAGTCAGTGTACAGTACACTGTATTTTTAGTGAACAGTATTTTTTAAATATAAAGTCACTTATCTTAAATAATTTATCAAATTAGGATTACATTGCCAGATTACTATTATAGTAGTTGTAGCCAATACTACAATACTAGGAGAATTCATGTAAGCATTGAACATTCGTTTCTACAGCTAGGGATGTTTTCAAAAGAGTTAACGCCTACTCAACTTCAAGAACAGCGTTAGTTATGTGATTGGTTAAAATATATATTTTTACAGTTGTCTTCTCATTTTTGCTTATTCGTAACATGAATGATGACCAACATTTTAGTTCCTTCATTATGAACTCATTTTAATATCTTTGCATGAGTGTGCATCATTAAATCAATTACACATTCATTAGGATGTTTCCATTTAAAAGAGGGGTGCCGTATAATTCCATTAATGACAATGGATTAAAGGATGAGTGGGATATCATTGTAATCTGCAAATTGATAGCAACTGAATTTTGCGTGGCCCTCCCCGTATCCTAGTTTAATCTGCTTAAAGCTAAGAGAGAACCACGCCAGCTCAACCTCTGCCAACCAACATAAAAAACGGAACATGCCCTCAACTAAATGGATCAAGCCGTGCAGGCTTTCAGAAATCTAGTTAACGTTCAGTTTTGATCCCTTGTGTTTTTTTTCAGCATCCTCCATTCAGGATGGATTGGACTGTATCATCCTGCTGTAGGGCTTTAGTGCTAACACTACTTGAATATCACCCACTCTGAGGTGTACTCACATGCACAGTGCTGTGGCCTGTTTGTAATTATACCGGACACCAAGGGATGTATGAATTATGTATGATATGGTAATACCAAAGCATTGCTTTCTACCGTCAAAGCTTTTGGCATAACCAGGATAAAAGAATGAGGGATAACCAGCTAAGGACCTGTCCTGAACTGACCAGACCTCCCGTTGTCTCCACAGCGTGAGTCCCTACCAGAGATCAGTTGGAGCTTTCATTAGTGTACCGCAGTAGTAAAGGTTTGCTCCATATATTACCCTTGTAAAGGCATTAAGATTAAAATCAATTAAATACAGACCTGTGACATTTCACATCCTTTGGTGGGTGCGAATGCAAGGTTAAACATGTCAGATTGAAGTGGAAAATGCCATTAGGGCATATCAAGGGCAGATTTAGTTTGAGTCCTGTCTCTTTTATTGATACATTTATTATGTCTGGCACAGCAGAATAATGTCATATTTGAGCCATACTACAGTACGTCTTCCCTGAGGTATTATTTCAAACTTCTAATTTACATAGTCTACGTAACCATGCCTGTTAAAGATCATTGGACTTGAATGTTAAAATATTTGACATTATTTGAAAATCCATTGTTTGCATGTAAAAGATGTGTATAGCACATTGGGAAACACATTGCTGAAGAAAACAAAGAATGACAGATGCTTCATTCATGATTTCCTGTTTTGTTAATCTCAAAGAAATTATTGTTCCACCTGATTTAAGACAAATCTCCCCATTTCTAAAGAACCTCACAAGATCACCAAGGGAACTTCACTGACCGCTGAAAGAAAAAGTTTATAACTTAGTCAATGAAAACTAAAACTCTCCAATGGACTTTCTCCACTTGCAATCCTAACTTTAATATGAGCAAAACATTGTGATGTCTAAACCTCCCTTTAACAGTCTTTCAGGGAGGCGCAGGAAGAGGAACAAACGCCCCCATTCAGCTGCTTCCAAAATGCTAATGCCTCTGGCTCTTAACATTTTTTATTGAGGTTCCCATGTCACGACATTGCACTGTTGCCTTGATGGTGGTAGTGGCTTGGGTCTCTGTTTCGTGCAAAACATGGACATATTTTGAGCAGATAAAGTGTGTGACAACGAAAATACAGCTTTTCTCTGGAATTGAGTAGGGCGTGTGGGTTTGTTATCTCCCTGACATTCACAGGGACGCACACGCTCCGGAAGTGAGCCTCTATATGTGTTTCATAAACCTATATTTTCTGTCAAATTCTATTGAGGTTTTTGGCCTTGACATTTAAAATCTCTGGTAGAACTTACTGGCATTGTGGACTACTTGTCGCTATAAAACCTCTGCATATTTCTGGTTCCTCTGGGACCTTGTTAGCTAGTTAAATGGAGGGGAAAGTATTTTTACGGCCAACAGAACAGGTGCTGACATCAGTTGAGACCCAAGGCTGTTTCTTAGGATGCAATGTTATTCCAGCAACTACTGGAATATGTGTTATTCCAGTAGTGAATATGTGTTCACTTGGACTTCAATGACAGCAAAAACATTTCTGACTTAAATACTGAGTAAACGAGTAAGATAAAGCAACAGTAATTACACTATTTCCAGGTAGGAAATGATGTACTGTTGGGCTTTTTGAGCCAGAGGCCTAAATTCTATCCAAGATAACCAACGGTCATCACATAAGCTGAATCATCCTGTTTCTGAAGCTGCAGCCTACCCACAAAGAGCAGGTTCAAAAGAGTTACATGGTCGTTGCATTATTACATTTCCTCTGTATTTAGACGCGTTTCCATAGAGGTTTTTACTCATTTTATGGTGCTGAACTGGCAGTTTATTGAGCTAATGTTGGGGGTTGAACATTGGAGAAGCCTACAGCTCCAGGACATCTAGCCCTGGCAACAGTGTCCTGATTGATCCTCTGTAAACTCAATAGGGTAAATGGAATGTTTTCTCTACAGCAAGAATGAAAACCTACCATCAATGACAGCTGGAAATGTGGGGATGTCCACTGTTTTTATCGACAAATTCCCCCAAATCCTCTCAGCTGTTTTTTTTTGTTATGTATTGCTACACTACAACTACACTGTCGAACCATCAGTGCTTGAATATGGTTAAATATATGATAAAAAGCATTTGCCTCTGATATTAGATTGAGAAGTTTTTCATTGAATGACTATAAAGGGATCAAAGCTCTCATTATTAGCATATATGAATTTTTATGAGGAATATCTCGGGACCTAACCTATTTCTTCCCGTTAATGCCTAGTATTTTACCTTACAAGTTTTCAAACCTCAACTGAGACTGAAAGTATTTCTAATTCTTTGAATTATATGTATTATATGATTTCACTCAAAACCTATCAGGCTGTGAATGCAATGCCTCCATCTGTTCTGTTGGGTTTGAACGCAATGCATTCATTCCCACCAGCTGTGTAAATCTTGTATTTAGATGCATCAGTAACCCCTTAAGGAGTGGCCCAGTCAAACATTTGAGAAGCCATCCTCATCACCCACTGAATGGACCACAATGCTGGTACTGGCTACAGACTATGTATTGCTGAGAATACATTACATCATACATACATTTACATTTAAATCATTGACTACATACAGTACAATACAACACATAATCCACCTTTGATTTCCTTTCAAAATTAGCTACAAGCCTGACTTTGAAATGCTCTGCCTGAAATCCATTGTACATCACAGGAATGTGTGTGTTGTTTGCTTTAAGATTACCCTTTGTTTTCAAAATGCTTTCTAGTCAACATCTACCTAACATGATTATCCAGCTGCCGCCCAGTAAATATGCCACCTACTACAGTAGCCAACAATGTAGTGTTTGACCTCGGGCAATAGGAGTATAAAATACTATATTTCAAAACAATAAAAAGGCCTGCAATAGCTACACTCTTAAAAAAATGATCCAAAAAGATGTACCCTTTTTGGTTCCAGTGAGAATTTTTTTGGGTACTTATACAGTAGAACCATACATATGCATATAGAACCTTATCCAATGTGTATTCTAAAATGAATCCCAAGGTTTCTATGCATTCTCATTGGAACCAAAAAGGGTACTTCTAGGAACCATAAAAGGGTTTCCTTATGAGGACAAATGAAGGACCCTTTTTGAATAACCTTTCAAGAGTGTATGAGTTATCCCACCAACCCCCTTTGTTCATGGTTAAACTCTCTACAGATGGCAAAGCATGATATCTGCACCCAGGCCTGGCCCACCGTGACCTGTGCTAGTTTCGATTTTATGGTTAAGTACTTGTTTCCTAAACAAGATTAAGCCACTTGAAGCTCAGATTCTATATCAGGGCTAAACAGCTTAGTCCTTTTACACTGTATGTTGCTCTAACATTTACACTGAGACCAAGGACATGAGTGTCCTTTTACTTAACCACTAGACAACTTCTAGAGTCCTCAGTTGAATGGCAGACCCTTAAACGTTCCACTTAACTCTACCCTCTTAACCCTTTTACTGACACTTAACAGATGGAAAGTATGGCACATTAAACAAATGAGTGTACATCCTGTATCATGCACAGCTTTTATGGAAATCAACATGTTCACCATATCACTTGAATCCTGAGGTCCTTTCTAGGAATATAGAATGACAATTTGGAACAGAACACCATGCTTTTGCGCAACATGTTGAGCGTCCCCAAAACAGCGCCGGTCGTGAAATCACCCAACCACAGCAAGTGCTCCTGAGCCAGGATCATGGACAGATCTACACACTACGAGGCCCCTGGGCTCGAGTGTCTTTGGAGGACCCCCCAGCACCCCCGAACACACATGAACACCCCCCCCCCATTGTTTATTATGACACAGGCCTATTTAAGGCTACATTACATAAATACACCTGTAGATAACTCACACACAATTTACAGCCCAATCACTGAATTATATAAAAAATGTACAGCCCTGGAAAAAATGTAGAGACCACTGCAAAATCATCAGTGTCTCGAGTGGGGGGGGATTGCATTCACAGTAGATTGTCTCATGGGCCTCGAACCATTAGGGCCCTTGGGGGCCTTTTTAGATCGAGGCCCCTAATGATCAGAGGCCCTATATGCCTGGTCCACACTCAGGCCCTGGCCAGAATGACAAGAATTATTCCAAAGTAGATACTGTATCTGTTCTAATCTACCACAACCAGGAATAGAATGTGGTACCAGTGCATCATGTGTAGAACCAAGAGGGCCTTGTAGAGCTTCTACCCCAAAAGACACTGTTAAACATAACCGCATACTGACACTGCAATCCAGAAGCACACAATTTTTTAACTATTATTGGGCTCTAAAACAAAACCCTACTCAAACCCCTAACTGTAACTCCAATTCCTTAAGGTCTTAAGGTCTGCTAAATGACACACTCTTCACATTCTACTTTTAGTGTACACCTATTACACATGAAAAATAACATTTTAATTAATTTGGTATTAAATCACAACCAGTTGTTTACTCATATTTTGGTCAACATTTTGTCAACATGTAATGGAAATGCTGTAGGGAGGACTAGAACTCATAATCAAATCAACAAAAAACGACTATGCGTGGGAAAACTAACTTTACACTGACTTTTAGAGCAAGACACAGCAAACTTTTACCTACACTCAGACACACACAAAGCAACACTATTCTCTTTCCAGACGGGACGTTTGATGTGAACTTGACAATGGCATCATTCTAAATGGCCCTTTTGACTAGAATCCCTCTAAGGCCTTTCAAGTTTCAAAAAGATAACTGGAGTGCATAGTATTTCAGTGAAACAGACAATTGTGTTATCGATGTTGAGAATGCTTTTAAGTGGTACAGCCTCTTAGAAATGTAGACACTCCCCTATTTAATGATATTACATCCCTTTTAACAGTAGTGTAAATTAAATATGAATGGTGTAGATGTTATGAAAAAACAAATGTATTTATTTGGACAGAAGTGGGCATACATTATAATTTGATCACTGTCTTTATTACTAACAAACATAATTAATGATGTTTGTTTTCAGTATACATTTTTTAGATAAACAATACAACATATATACTGCAGTTCTATGTTGCTTTTTTGCTCTTTAATATTTCCAATGTATACAGTAAAGTCCATAATTTCAGAGAAATAGGCCTAGGCAATTTGAGTATCAGTTATGTCTCACATCATACCCGTATTAGTCATTTGAAGAAAATTGCCCCACTACATAATGGTTTTAAATCCCAGATGTTACCTCCAGGTGCTTTTTCCCTACAGCCATTTATTTGGTCGTGTTTTTATTTTTTAATTAAATATTAAATATTATTATTCTAAATGTGAAACTCAATATTTCTCAAAACTGTCAGCATGCTTCTCAAGTGCCTTTTATGCCGTTGGTTTGAAGTTTAGTTTAAAGACAAATAATACAGCTCTAATTTAAGAGTCGATTTAGCCATTTTCTATAGAATTTCCCAAAGAACATTCTTGGATAAAAGCATAATACGAACAAGCGCTTTTACCCCAACAAAGCAATCGATTATTGCAATCCATCAGGTGAACGTGAAGCCACAAGGGATATTATTTGCATGGTAATGCAGTTTCTCTGTACAGCTTCAATGCATTATGCTTGTGGGCTTCCTTACCTGACAACACCTAATTTGCTATGGTAGAATGGCCTAACACTGAGAACAACAAAGCTCTGTCTTTCCCAACACTGTGGGGTACCCATGGACTGACAGTTTAACTTAACTGTACGCTCCCCCATGAATTAGCAATGGTTTCCATTTATAATGTGTCCATACATGGATAATGTGCCATTCTACACCACAGGCAGTGGAGTTTGCCGGCAAAAATGTTGAATTACGAAGCAAGTGTTAGCAGTTATGTAATAAACACGAGGATACATTTGACTACTGATGATAATGGTGCATCTTAAATTGTTGTACAAAGACACGCATGCCTGCTCTCGCTCTCACAAACACTTCACTTGAATTCACAAAACCCATTGGGGATGGATACCGACAAGTATATCCACAAGTATCCACTGGTTTAAGAAGCTCATGCTTACTGGCAATTGCTGTACTGCCAGATTACACATGTTCTTTGATCCAGGGCTGTACCTTAGTTAGTTGCCTTGGATTTATATAGGCCTGCAATCTGGAGGCCACAAACTGTCAGGCTGTGAGCATGGCAGAAAGTCTCACCTACCATAATGATGCCTACACCCATATCCAAGGCTGTTGGGTCAGGCAGGACACAAGGGGCTGGTGTTTTAGGACCTTGTCAGCAAAGTTCAGTTCCATTTAGAGGTCAAACAGGCTTTTAAGGTGTATACTTCCCCCTGGGTTCCTCCACAACAACACATGACAATGAAACAACGACAGAACTTAATACAGATAAAATACTAAAATACTGAAATGATTCATCTCAGTTCAGTTGTTACCATATAGACCACCTGTCTCATCTCAGTTGTTACCAGATAGACTACCTGTCTTGTCTCAGTTGTTACCAGATAGACTACCTGTCTTGTCTCAGTTGTTACCAGATAGACTACCTGTCTAATCTCAGTTGTTACCAGATAGACTACCTGCCTCATATCAGTTGTTACCAGATAGACTACCTGTCTCATCTCAGTTGTTACCAGATAGACCACCTGTCTCATCTCAGTTGTTACCAGATAGACCACCTGTCTCATCTCAGTTGTTACCAGATAGACCACCTGTCTCATCTGAATTGTTACCATGTAGACCACCTGTCTCATCACAGTTGTTACCAGATTGAATACCTGTCTCATCTCAGTTGTTACCAGATAGACCGCCTGTCTCGTCTCAGTTGTTACCAGATAGACTACCCATCTAATCTCAGTTGTTACCAGATAGACTAACCATCTAATCTCAGCTTTTACCAGATAGACCACCTGTCTCGTCTCAGTTGTTACCAGATAGACCACCTGTTTCGTCTCAGTGGTTACCAGCTAGACCACCTGTCTCATCTCAATTGTTACCAGATAGACTACCCATCTCATCTCAGTTGTTACCAGATAGACTACCTGTCTCATCCCAGTTGTTACCATATACACCACCTGTCTCATCTCAGTTGTAACCAGATAGACTACCTGTCTCATCTCAGTTGTAACCAGATAGACTACCTGTCTCCTCTCAGTTGTTACCAGATAGACTACCTGTCTAATCTCAGTTGTTACTAGATAGAACACCTATCTCATCTCAGTTGTTACCAGATAGACCACCTGTCTCTTCTCAGTTGTTACCAGATAGACAGCATGTCTCATCTCAGTTGTTACCAGATAGACAGCCTGTCTCGTCTCAGTTGTTACCAGATAGACAGCATGGGCCCTATCTTATACCAAGCACAATTGACTTTTTACACAAACGCATGTATCATTCCTATCTTACACCCGACGCATATGGGACTTTTCCCTCCACAGACGTGCGTCAGTAAATTAGGGAATTAACTTGCGTTTGTTGGGCGGTTCAGCGAAAAGAAGAGGCGTGTTCCGGCGCAAACGTTCCCTGGTGCTATCTTGCAGTTCCCGAAAACAATTCCGCCACTGACCAGGAAAAACCTGGTTAAAAGTCAGTGGCGTGTTTTTCAGATGCGCATGGTTGGCCATAATGTAGCGTTTGCACAACGCGCATACACTTTATTGCTCCTATCATCTACACAAATGCAGCAGTTCCCATTATTGCAATACATAATTAGAAGGAAAATATAACCACACGAGGGAAATCATTGTTTGTGTCTGAAGAGGGGAAAAAATAGGCATACATCTAGTGTACACATTTACCCAAATTATTCAGAATGAATTATTTGCACTGATTTACATCAACTGCAAGGGAACCCATTCAATTAACATACAAGTAATTTGCGATGCTAATAGTAAATCACCCATGTCTTCGCGATTTACCCTGGCTCAAGCCACAACTTATTTATGTCAAAATCTACCATATTTGATGGGAATCCCCCCTTGGATGGGTGGCTGTGAAGGGGACAACGCATTCTGTTAAAGACATGGCTGAGGATGACACCATTTGATGCCAGCAACACAACAGTGCGTGAAATGCTGTTTAATCGAAAACATACACAAACACGCAGCGTAGCCTAATTGAACGAACATTAGGCACACTGAAAATGCGCGTTCAGATTTTGGATAGGACAGGAGGCACTTTACACTACTCTAGTCGCAGTATTATTTGTGGATTGTTTTTTGTTTCACACAACATGTCCATAAATCATGGATGTGTTGATAAAATAAATTAGGAAATATTAGAGGAGTTAAGGAGACTCGGTGTTGAAACGCATGTGCCGTTGCTTGCAACTTAACCCAAATGCCTTAGAGCTTATTTGACAGAATAGTGAGGCAAGCACAGTAATCTCGCTCTAATGTTAGATTACATTGGAAATATATTACCAAGCATTCATAACCTCCTGATTCAGTGAGAGTGAGTCCAAAACATTGGAAAGTAGGCTATGTTTTGTGACATTTTGTAAAAAAGAAAAATCAATAATCCGCCGCTATAAAAGCAATCCGCCATGGAACATGCGCCCGTGCTCTTAAAGGGAATTTGAGATGACACTCTGATTGATTTATTGCATGTTACGCCCAAACCACACCTATGACTAATGAAGCTACTTTAGACCTACCCATTTTAGATGTGTGTCAGGCGCAAGAGTCATTTATCCCGCCGGTAAAATAGCAACAGCGCCCGGGACCCTCCCACAATGTCACTTGTGTTTCGCGTTTGATACTTGATGAACATCTCATTTGTTAGTAGAGAGACCACCTGTCTCACCTCAGTAATGCCCAGATAGACCACCCATCTCATGTCAGTAGCTATCAGATAGACCACCTGTCTCTCTTCAGTTGTTAGCAGAGACAACCTGTCTCACATCACCTTTCTCTTCCCCGACCACCACCACAACAAAACTTTCTCATCTCTAGCTCATTCATGTGAGACAGATCCCTAGGACTTTTTCCACAGAAGGATTAGCGGTGTATCACGGAAAACAGTTTCCTCTGGCCTTCCATGTTTTCTGTCTGGCCTTTTAAGACAGGCCGGCACTCCTTAAAAGGCTTGACATGTTCACTGCTTAGCAGGAGGGATCTAGCTTTACGAAATTACATGCACTGCTTTCCCTTAATAGGACTGAGAAAAGTCTGTTTTATGGAAATAATTCATCCAGCTTGTTGGAAATATGAAGAGAACAGTAGTGGTCTTAGGCAGGGTGGAGGGGTTGTGCCTGAAGTGGTATTTGAGAGAGCTGCTCTATCTGACAAACAGGTGGGTATTGTATATGGGGATCTGGG